>JASAMY010000534.1:57500-98084 GCA_030248085.1 Paralinhomoeus sp. GSCO2_6
CCTGGGGTGCCCTCTGACCCTCCACCACCCAATGCAGCAGCCACTGCGCGGTCAGCGACGCTGCCTGACCAGCCACGCCAGGGTCTAAACCAGTTCAAATTGTAGACAAATGAGAGATGGACTGTTAAAGACATACCTGTAACCCGGTCTGGAAGAGTGGGGGGGGGTGGTAAATGTGGAAGAAAAAGTGGGGGGGGGTAGCTGGCCATTTTTTGAGTTATATTGGTACTTGTTGGTCAAAAATGTGTATAAATAGGGTCTAAACAATATAAATAGGGTGATATTGGTTACGCTTAAAAAAGACGCGCGTTAAAAAAGACGCAGAAAAACTTGTTAAAAAAGACGCATGTTAAAAAAGACGCGTTAAAAAAGACGCAGCCTGATATTATCGCGTTAAAAAAGACGCGCGTTAAAAAAGACGCGACCGTTCTATACCCAATAACACTTCGGCACACAAGCGCAAACAGAAGCACAGGCAGAATGGGGTGGGACATCGTTGAGAAAACACACGCAGCAACACGGACGGCAATTGTCACAGTACACTAACACTTACAGCAGTTACAGCAGTGTCACAAAACCACGGACTCGTAAATAGATAGACGCGCGGACTTGAGCTCAATTAGCATTGGCTTCTATGTCTCCCAGTTCGGCGATGTTGTGGGCCATGTTGCTGGCCTGATGGCGGCAGTAGTCCTGCACTTCGTGATGCTGCAGCAGGAGGCCTTGAGCGGCGAGCGCCTGTCGCCGCTGCTCGAACGCTTCCTTGGCGAGCGTGATGCGCCGCTCGGCGTCGCGGTAGCGGGGCCGGCGCAGGTCTGGGAGGCGGACGTTGTTGCGCAGCTGCTCGGCCGCCGTAGCCGAGAGCAAGTTCTGCTGCTGCGCGCGCAGCAGGAACTCGCCCAGAGGCGGGTGGTGAACGCCCTCGAAGTCCGACCGCAGCTTGCTAAAAAATCCTGAAAGGGGTGCAACAACACTCAGCAATGTACACCGTAAGAATCATATGCACACGACATAGCATAATAAATACATACAAATGCATACATCATACGTGTAGGGTATTACATCCGCATTGTACCTTCGGCATGATTGGTGGTTCTTGGACCCGTGTTCGCGAACTGGTTCCAGTCAGCCATCTTTGGCGTCCAGAAGGTCTCAACGTATCTTTGAAAGCGACCGATCGCGCGGTCTAGCCCAGCGTCGTTCTGGGGAGGCGGGTTCTACAACATAAATGTTGCCGACAAACGAGACATGTCGTCAGTAGTTTACAAACAACCTGCAGCAGCTGCTGCACGAACTGCTGCTGTATGTACAATGGCAGCAGCGCGGAACCCAGCAGCTGGCGGATCCAGTCTTTGAAGACGGGGTCGCCTCTGTAGAGCGGTTTGAGGCCTTTGTCGGACAATTGCTCCATCATCGCCTGTATCACAAACACATTGCAAAGCGTCAATCAACCAGCGCTTTCTTGCACTTGTTGGACAACGTGCCTTGACGACGTGAAACAGGCACGTGAAGACGGAGTCGGCTGGAAAGACGGACTTGCAGGCGTTGACGGCAGCATTACGTTGAGGGCGGTGAACAGCTGCTCGTACGCCTCCGTCTTCTTCGTGGGCATCAGCGCCACCACGACCGCCACAGACTCGCTCCGGTCGGGAAGGTCTTGCACCACAGCGTTCAGCACGTACACCTACATTGTATATATTGTATACCGTAAACCCTATAATTAGCCCCCCGGGGGCTAATTTTTTCGTTCGAGCTCTAGGAGGGTGTATAATTATAGGGGGGGGGGCTAATTATAGGGGGGGCTGGCATGGAATACACCCAGACATGGAAACATGTGCCTTTTAGACGATGGTTCATTTAGGGAGGGGGCGTAATTATAGTTGTACATACCTATGTCATTGTACATACCTGACGAAACTTCGGAGGCTGAAACTTGAAGTTTCCATCGCCGCTCACATGTTGCGCTGACCGCAACAAGGCCAGAGTGGCAGTGTCGGCCAAAACGAGAAAGGGCTTGTTCTCGGGGTTGAGTTCTTGGTAGTGAATGAAACTGTTAGGCAAGGTTCCAAACTCTAGCGGTTTGGGCAGCGTCGCAAGCTGGAAACGTAGCAGAGTTACCATAAGCCGTATAATTAGTCCCCCCATATAATTATACACCCTCCTAAGATTCCTTTGAGTTTATAAGCCCCCCCCCCCCCCTATAAGTATTCACCCTCCTACAGCTCGAACGAAACAATTAGCCCAAGCCAAAGCTTACATATATTGATCACCTGGAATTGTTCAGGAATGTTGAAGGCATCTCTGACGGCTGGCTGGTTCTTGCGCCGGTGGTAGCCGTACGTCATGCGTGCTGTCTTGGCGGAGGGATAGCTCGCAAGAGTCTCGTGCACCGTCGCAGCAGACGGCCCGTGACGCGCGTTCACGAGCGTCAGCGCCTGCTCGTGCGCTCGCTTCGGGCGAGCCACGCTCTGCTCGACTGTGGACGCCACCTCCCTGAATAAACATTGTGGTTTCTTTCGCGAAGACAACGTGCAACTTAAGTTTCTGGAGGTGTCACTGGTTACCTGTAGATTTGACGCGCCCTCACAGTCGCTGAAGCGCCACGGCCGTACCCTTGCTGTATGCAGATGTGCGGGTGAGGCGGATCCTCTGGATCAGTGACCCAGAGGCCGTCCTTGATGCGGATTGAGCTGACTCCTTGACGCTCGCCGCCTATAAAGCGCAGCATTGTTATGTCATACACACAAAATTGAACTTTAACGTACAAACAAATTCACTTGCCAGTTTTTGCGGCGCGCTCGTTGAGTGAACGGCAGTGCTGGCACCGCACTGTCATGCTTGACTCGTCCGCGCCCTTTCGCATCACGGCGAAGACAAACGTGTGCTCAGGCCGCTCACGACTGCGGTAGAGCGGAGTGCGCCCACCCTTCTGCGATCGCCCGAACTGCACCGCACTGCCCGCCATGGAGCTATGTCACTTTTGTCTAACCAAGATGCACGCTACTGAATTGCCCTGGCGGATGGCGGGCAAGCCGGACCTCCAACTGTGAAACACGTTTATGATGCTCTCCAAGATGTCCTTTGATCAAAGATTGATAAGCACTAAGCACCGTTGTTTACAATCGGTTGAGCGATTGACCGCGGATTGGCTTGGTCGAGATACATATCTCGATACACGCTCCCTCGGACGCAGAAGCGATAAACATCTGCAGACATGCAAGCGTTTACCGTTTTAAACTTCCTATTCGAGTTAGCGACCGCCAGGAGAACTGCTGCGTCTTTTTTAACGTCCGCCGTTTTGTGGTTTGCGTCTTTTTTAACGCGCGTCTTTTTTAACGCGCGTCTTTTTTAACATGCGTCTTTTTTAATATGCGTCTTTTTTAACATGCGTCTTTTTTAACTGACGCCGTGATATTTAGCTGTTTAATAATCATCATATAACAATGAACAGCACTGAAATAGACCAACGTTTTCTCACTTTTTATCGTCCCTTGGGAAAATTCTGGGGGAGTTGGGCGTTTGAAGGGTGGTTGCAAAAATTCTGGGGGGGGGGGACACTAACGCTGCTCCCCTTCAGTTACAGGTATGCTTTAAAGACGGATGTACATTGCACAAGCGGGTGATAATTCAGAACAAAGAAAATGCAAATATTGTTTGTGGGTTAGGCGTGCAGCCAAAGTCAGCCTACGGCTGCAAAATGTTGCACCAGCTGTTCTAAAGAGGCCCAAGATCCTCATTCAGTCAATTTCTACAGGATGAGTCCCATACCTCTGCTAGGTTTTTGCACCTTGGGGGGGGGGGGTGGAATCAGACACCTAGAGCATTGGGGGGAGGGCAGAAGGATACGTGTGACCGGGAATTGGACCTTTCGGGGAGAGGGTTCCAGCACTTGCTAGGGCGGTAGGGAGGGTCTGGGGAGAAACATAGTTTTTTGGCAGTTTTGGTCGATTTCTAGTCAAAAATACACTGCGAAAACCTAAAAGTACGTACTTTTTCGTCAAATACACTGTAAATAACGCAATATAGGTTCTTATTGGTCGATTTTTTGCGCAAAAACACTGTACAAGACGCATTTAATTTCCATTTCAAGTAGATAGGAGAAAGTCCCCAAAAACGCTGGGGAGGGGGGGGGGGTTGTGGGTGTGGGTTCACAAGCCTGGGGCAGGGTTCAGGGGTGTGGGTAGGGTCAAACCCATCGCCTGGGGAGAGACACCCCCCCCCCCCTCCTCCAAACCCCACCCCCAGTTACAGCTATGGGCACCGCCAAAGTGAGCCTTAGGCTGCAAAATGTTGCACTGGTTGTTCAAAATGGATCGCTTAAGAAGGTCATTTGTTGGTTTTACGGAACACGCCTCTACAATGGTTTTGCATGGGGGGGGGGGGGGTTAGACACTCAGAGCACCTTCTGGGGTGGGGGTGGATTGAAACACTTGAGAGGGAGGGGAGGGATTGGCACTTTTGCGCTACACAACACGCAATTTCGTTTCATATCAGAAGGTAGGGAAAAGCTCCAAAAGAAATGCTGGGGTGTAGGGGTGTGGGGTCAAAACCTAGGAGGTGGGGGAGCCTACCCCCCCCCCCCCTAGGTGTCACTAGGTGAGATCACCCTCCACCCGCTTCGGTCCAACCTGCACTCATTGCAGGTTACCCCCACCCCTGATTTTTTTTAGGTGTTTTTGAACCCACGAGCAGTATTCAAGGTCAAAATATCAAAATCCCCCCTCCCTCACAGGTCTTCTTAGAAGCTTCGTAACAATATTCAAAGACAATAATGAATAAATACCTCTCAAAAATTCCCTCGCAAACAGAGGTACGTCATTCCTATTGGCCAGCAATGTTGACAGCGTGTGAATGCCTTGTTGTAACTCGCGAGAATGCTGTTGCTGAGGCTTTGGCGATTTGACTCTAAACAACTTAATGATAAAAACTAAATTTTGACCGTGTAGAGATTTCACTATTTCAGAAAAAAAGAATGTACAAAAAGTGGCATTTGGTATGTAGTAATACGTTCAACTTGACTGTTTTTGTTGGAATTTAAGAACTGTAAGTAACTATACAGTAACTACAACAAGCCCAGAAAAAAACTACAATGCATTCGAATCTAAAATTTTAAAATCGCTGATATTTTCTACGCCTTGAACAAATGCAAGCTACCCAACCGAATGCAATGCCACGACCCCCCCCCCCCCCCCTAAATAAACTATTTACCCCCTAATTGCAATTTTAAAAATTTATAAGCACAAATGATGGCAAAATCAACCAAATCAAATCAAAAATAATTACTTGTGAGCTGAAGATTGCGATTCCCCATCGGTGGAAGGTGTATTTCGATTGGTATCCTCTGATTGCTGTTGAGTTCTTATCGCAAAATTCTGCTTTGAACCTTGATATTGGAAATTCTGATAATTGTTGGGACTCATACAAGTTCTGACTGTGTAGGACTCATTATTGCTGTTGTTATACGACATTTCTGGCCGATTCCGCATACCTGCAAAACGAGAGCATGTACCGTATGTGCGAAATTGCGAATAAATAAACAAATTAAATGGGTAAAAAAAATAATAAAAAAATAGTACCTGGCGGTTTGTACAGCTGTCTCGAGGGACGAGGAGAGCGTGCTTCGTCCTAAAACATTTAAATGAATTAAATAAATTTAATGATTATTAAATTGTTTTCGAATAATCGAAATGGCAAAATGGCAACTGACATCGATCAATAAAAACTGTTTATTATGCCTTTTCAGGGCAATGTAAAACATTTATGACAAAAGAAATAAAGAAAGAATGAAAGAAAAACATTTTGTTTTACCTGAGACATATTCTGTCTCGGAATAAATTCCCGAAAATAATACTCCCCCTCCTCCCAGTCGTCGTTGTCGAACTCGTCTAAATTCACAAATTTTCGGTTCATTTTTGCGTATTTTCGAATTTAATTTTCTGTAGTCGAGTTTTGAATACGAAATACAAAACCGTACGCTTGATTAAGCAATAAAGCCGGCGTGGAGGATTAGCTGGCAGTTTGGAAGCCGCCGCAGCTAAGCAATGTTAGCTGAGTCAACAGCAATGTTAGCCGCTAACTCAGTAGCTAAGCGATGAGGCTCTTTTTACCACACTAATACACATACGGGCGTTAAATAAAACACACGACCAACACGACCACGACCAACACAAGCCAAAGCCAAAGCCTAAGCCTAAGCCTAAGCCTAAGCCTAAGCAAAAGCCTAAGCCTAAGCAAAAGCCTAAACCTAAGCCTAAAGTTTTGGTCGTGGTGATCGTGTTGGTCCTGTTGGTCGTGTGTTTTAGTTTACGCCCACATACGCGCTTTAGATAAACGGAGCCACACCTACAGTAATCTTCGAGTAGCACACCACACTACAGTATGATGCGTTGAATAAATATTCTACTGTAGGTGTATGCGTTGGGCGAAGCGTTGTTCATTTACCCTACAAATTGCCAATTGATTATGCTTAATTTCCTCTACTTCTTCTATTTGGTGAACTACAACGCTCTTACCAAAGAAAGCCACACACTGCCACCGAATTTCGCAAATCATCAATGTTTTGCATACATAAATTCACAACTCGTAAATCACGAGCAATTAATTTTCTTATTTTTTTTTTCAATCTCTGTTCGTGCGTCCGTTGCACTTGAAGCAAACGAACCACAAATCTCTGCCCGCAGTGGTAATCGTCTTCATCGATTTCAGGCTTCGCTTGCCGCACGTGCTTTTGCCCCATTTGATGCCTAAACGGCAACGCGATGCAACCCATGTTGGGTGTTTTGCGAATTCTAAGCGTTACAAGTCCGTTACGATCGATAATCGCATTAATTCTGTACTGCACGTGTACTTCGTTAGGCGCTAGTAAATGTTTCAGGCCAATTTCATAAGATTTAGTTTTACGAATTCAAAGCACTATAGCCAAGTGCGCGTCTGTTGCTGTTCCTTCTCAGTTCCTCAATTCAAGTCCGAAATAGTGGAAGATGGATTGTGGATGCGATATTGCCATCGATTCGTTCAGTTTTCTAATCTAAGAATGTTCTTCTTTCCCCTTCTTTCATTCTTCTTACCCCTTTAGGCCTTAAATGTGCCTATTTCGCTCTTATCCGCTTTTTTTGCAGTTCATCACAATTGGTCGTCAACACGAATACATGTATGTAGCTCTATGTACCATGTATTATGATGAAATACCTATGAATGTACAATGTACAGACCTGTCTGCAGATAGCAGAAGGCGTTGCCCTCGTCGTCTTCCCGGAATCGGATGCTCTCGCATCCAAACTCTATGAGGCACTGATAGGCGCAGTAGTCCAGCCTGTCTACAGTGTCGCTTGGAATTGGCAGCTGATTGTAGCTATGCCGACGCGCCTAAAGTCGTGTGGAACTTTCTCGAGGAACATCTCTTGTTTTGTTCACGCCATGGGTGTAACTGGCTTGGGATGGGTACGTAGCTGCAGGCCACCCCCCCCCCCCCAACCCCCACCCCTCTACCCTGCTTCAGCCTTCAGATAGTCCTGCACAAAAAATAGAGCACTTTGACCCGCACTGACTTCAGGCTACCCCACACTGCTGAAAACGCTCTCCTTGCTCCTAAAGAGGTGTCTTTCAGGCCTGTGCTGTGAGCAGCATTATCAAATATCAAAAGTTTGGATGTGGCTTTGAGTTCATTTTTAAACTTAAGAGTGCTCACTCACAGTTCTCGATGCCCTCAATGGCACCGCGTACTGGCAGCTCAGCGTGTCAGGTGGGGTCCTCAAGTCAACTGTTGTAGTCGTAATGGGCGTAGTCGTAGTTGTAGTGGTGGTCGTAGTTGTAGTGGTAGTCGTAGTGGTAGTCGTAGTCGTAGTGGTGGTCGTAGTCGTTGTTGTAGTGGTTGTAGTCGTAGTCGTAGTCGTTAGGGGATCGATAATCTCCTTGCAGACTTCGAAGTGGGTGAAGACGCGGTCGTGTCTGCAACACATGGCAACAGGAAGCGATTGCAGAGGGATGAATGTTGGATCAGATGTGTATTCAGATAAATGTTTCAAAAGGACTACAATTGTAGTGGTGATCTGACTGCCAGCAATGGGACTCTTTGCGATTTTCTATTGCATTTGTTTGTTCATTTCGTCTTTCCATAGAATTTTGGCACGTTACAGCCAATCCGCTTACCACAATCACACACAGAACAGAGCAGTGCTGTATGTCAATGATTGCCAAAAATTAGTTACCTATACTTAGTTGTACTTAACCTAGCAAACATAATTGACACAGTACAAACAAACAGCAAACACTTGTGACTCTTCTGATTGGTTGCTTTTGATGTAAAATAGGTTTGTTCAATTTTAGCATACCTAGGTGCCCAGGTAGGTATCTACATATGCTTAGTCATGGTGTGCACTCTGCCTGTCATGTCCTAGTCATAGTCATGCCTGACTCACTGAAAATCTTTGTCAAGTCTGCTTTTAATGCCTCTGATCAGCAGAAGATTATCTTCTGGTTCCACATCCTTTTCTAGGGTATTTAGTCTCCAAATGTCAGTGTTGTCATCGGCCACTGCCACCCACTTGCATGTTGTTTCATCTACAGTTGGCTGATTAAACTGGCAGCAGTGGACAGTGTAGCTGAAATAAAATGTGGTACAAATATTGGTAAGTTCGAGCGCACGCACGCACGCACGCACGCACGCACGCACGCACGCACGCACGCACGCACGCACGCACGCACGCACGCACGCACGCACGCACGCACGCACGCACGCACGCACGCACGCACGCACGCACGCACGCACGCGCGCACGCACGCACGCACGCACGCACGCACGCACGCACGCACGCACGCACGCACGCACGCACGCACGTACGTACGCACGCACGCACGCACGCACGCACAAACCACCCAAACCCGCACCCACGCACACACGCACGCACACACGCACGCAAGCACGCACGCACGCACGCACGCACGCACGCACTCACGCACGCACGTACGTACGCACGCACGCACGCACGCACGTACGTACGCACGCACGACGCACGCACGCTCGCACGCACGCACGCACGCACGCACGCACGCACGCACGCACGCACGCACGTACGCACGCACGCACGCGCGCGCGCACGCACGCACGCACGCACGCGCGCACGCACGCGCGCACGCACAGACTCACATCCGGACCGGGTCTTGATCTATCCGAAAGGTAACGTTCACTCTAGTGGCGTTGTAGTCGTAGTCGCTGGAAATGCCCACTAGAGCCCTCTGTCCAATGCAACCAGCCGTGACGCCGTCCCATTCCTCTAATGGGGACATCAGGAAGGATTCCACGTCCGTACAGTTGGATAACAGTGGCTGGGGACGACATGCGGTCACTTCGACCGCGCGATCACCGTTGTACAGACTGAATAAATGAATGAATTTTTTACCCTACCCGGGTGATGGGTGGGGCGCTCATTGGAGGTAACTACCGTAAACCCTATAATTAGCCCCCTGGGGCTAATTGTTTCGTTCGAACTCTAGGAGGGTGTGTAATTATAGGGGGGGGGGGTCATAGGGGGGCTTGTAAACTGGAAGTGTCGATGTGTGGAAAGCTTTGTGGGCGGAAAGGCACGTGGAGGCGATTTTTAAGGGAAAAAGGCGCTGTGCACACACGTTGGTACACTCTAACACACCCTTGCACAGTCTCACCTGCACATACATGTACATACATACACATACACGACCATATAACATACACCCAGTCCCAGACATGGAAAATTTTGCCCTTCAGACGATGGTCCATTTAGGGAGGGGGCGTAATTATAGAGGGGAGGGGGCTTATGAACTCAAAGTGGTCTTGAGAGGGTGTATAAATATAGTGGGGGGGGGGTAGTTATAGGGGGGCAAATCATAGGGTTTACGGTATGTACTACCGTACCCATAGATACTGTCGACCTGACTCGCGAGTTCATGCGCGGTCGCGTTGCACTCGCTGGAGACGCGCCAATCGGCAAGCTGGTCGCCGAAAAATTCCAAAGTGCTGTTCCGCGGGTAGTTCTTGACCATATGCTCGGCTGAATGTACGCACGTAATGTTCGGTAGGTGTTTCGGTTCGTAGGCACTTTGCATGCAAGTTGGCCATGCCCAATTAATTGTATTTCTCTAATTAATAAAAAAAAAACGTCCAAGTCCTTACAACTGAACTGCAAGAAGACCTTGCGGTCCAAGGGTACGAATGTACATGTAAGCGGTTCTATTCGCAGTACGGTACATATAGGTGAACTCTCACTTACCCACTCACTTACCCACGACTAACTCATCGCGCATCTGGCAGAAGGTCATCGTCATCGAATACTCCCTAAACAGCCGCGAAAATGTTTCATCGTTCCTACTTTAGTGGTCGATGCTTTTAGTGTTGTTTTGGTCGATCTGGCGCCTTAGAAAAAAAAACGACCGTTTTTTGATTATAAACGTTTTTTTTTTTACTTTTTAAAATCGCATCAGGACGTAAACTGGACCAAGTAGAGGGTATTCCAGCATGTGTAGGACGTATAAATAAGCACAGCAGGAGCACTCGTGCATGATTTCATAGACTTTTGAAACAAGCTTTGAGGAGCATAAACCAGACAACACCATGTACATGTACACAATGTTACACAATGTATGTACCTTACGCTCTCGCCCATCTAACAGAAAACATACAATGTAAGAAGCATGAGTAATGTAGCTACATAGTAACTACTGTATGGTTTAATTAAGCGTAGCACTGGTATTGCATACATACCGAATACCATGTTGTTCTGTAGCTCTCTGCTCTACCCAACCAAAACTAAAATTAAAAAAAAAGGCTTTCTTTGTTTGTTTTATGCGAGCCGAAGATCCATGATTTCGCAATGTTAAAATGCACAATCTGTAGTGAGCCTGTTGTTTTTTATGAGACTTGCAGCTGTGTTAAGCGACTAGAGGCGAAATGCCAAAAAAATTGGAGAGAGAGAATGAAATGCAAAGCTAACAATTTAATATTTTGCATTCAAAATTATTTTTACAAAAACCTAAAGTTTCTAAACTGGTTGTTCAACGGTCACACTCACTCACGCACTTGTAAGTGGGTTGGTACTCTCCCTTGACGCCGATCCATGCGCCGTCGTCGAAATACGCGTCCACGTTTCTGCCTCCGATTATCATTTTCTAGAATTTTCTTTGGCACGTTCTAACATGTCTCCATCAAACCATGACTTGATGTATATTTTTGTAGAGATTATTTACAAGCAAAAATAATTTTGAATAATTTTGAATGTGGCAGGCAGGCAGGCAAAATAAAACTAATAGTGGCAATAAATCAACCTTGCTTTGCAGAATATGATTGGCGTTTTTTTTTGTTTTAATTTTTAATTTTTTTTTTATTTCATACCCGCTCTATGCAGGACGGGTAGAACAGGAGCTTAGCGACCACCTCGGTATAGTCGTACTTGTCAATGAAAATCGTCTGACAGCACTTGTACTGGAATCTAAAAGTGGAATTTAGACAAATACAAGACAAATGTATAAACTCACAAAACATTTGAAGTATACACCTAGATGTTGTGCACACAATTGAATAGACGAATAGAAGCAGAGTTCTACAGTTACCGTAAACCCTATAATTAGCCCCCCTATAATTAGCCCCCCCTATACTAATACACCCTCCCAAGACCACTTTGAGTTAATAAGCCCCCCCCCAATAATTACACCCCCTCCCTAAATGGTACCATCGTCTGAAAGGCACATGTTTCCATGTCTGGGTGTATGTATGGTCGCGTATGTGTGTGTATGTACACGTATCGTATGTGTATGTGAGACTGTGTGAGAGTGTGTCAGAGTGTAGCAACGTGTGTGCACAGCGCCTTTTCCGTTAAAAATCGCCTCCAGGCGCCTTTTTCCCCACACATCTTCCCACTCATCGACACTTCCAGTTTATAAGCCCCCCCCCCTAAAATTAGCCCCCCCCCCCCTATAATTATACACCCTCCTAGAGCTCGAACGAAAAAATTAGCCCCCGGGGGGCTAATTATAGGGTTTACGGTATACAGTTACAAAAGCACATGCAAGAATGAAATTATTGTACTAATGCCTTCGTGTTATATAATCAT
Organism: Paralinhomoeus sp. GSCO2_6; assembly: GCA_030248085.1. NCBI lineage: Eukaryota > Metazoa > Nematoda > Chromadorea > Monhysterida > Linhomoeidae > Paralinhomoeus > Paralinhomoeus sp. GSCO2_6. The sequence continues at coordinate 69,581 of JASAMY010000534.1, forward strand.
AAAACACCATCAAAATATCCCTTCAATACGCACCCTGAAACACTTGTCGGCACAAAAACAAACGCAGTGTTGCAAAAAAAAAACAAATGCGTTGCATCTTTTACAATTGTATAATCAACCGCCCGCCCGCACGTCGAAGAGTGTATGGCCTAGTGGTAGAAAATTGGCGTCTTGTGCGCGCACGGTTGGTTCTAAGTTCGACTCTTGACGGAACCACTAGAACGAGGACTTCTCTCTCAATGGATTTTCTCGTGCCATCGCTGCCCTGGAATGCAGATGGCGTCATTCCGAATGTCTCTGGCTAATTGCGCGGCTCTAGACGGGAAGGCGTCATGGAGATGGGTATGCTGTATGGGCCATTGTAATATAGCGTTGCCCTCAATCCAACAACAACACCAACAACAAGAACAGCACGCACACGTCCTGAAATTCCGGATGCAGGAGGAATCCCGCGCCCGCGATGTAGGTATTCTGTCCGGGACACTGAAACTGCCATTTCTCGCGAGTCTTTCCGGGCGCGACGCCCCGCTCGCGCTTCGTGTCCCGCGGTGCCACTTCGTACCAAGCGCAGTTGTCGCCCACGAACGAGTCGGCGAATAGCTGCAGGTTCAGGTTCAGATTCAGATAAAAATTAGGATTCAGATTCAGCTAAGGTGCTACACGTATGCAACACATACAAACTACATACATTAGCCATCCTCATAATTAGCCATCCTCATAATTAGCACACCCTATAATTACACTCCCTCCCAAGACCACTTTGAGTTATTAGCCCCCAATAAATATGTAGGCCCCCCAATAATTATATACACCCTCCAAATGAAACAATTAGCCCCCGGGGTGCTAATTATAGGTTTTGCAGTCTACAGGGCCGCCGGGATTTTCGTTTGTATGATCGCGTGACAGTATTCGGTTTCAATAACGGCAATAACTTTTTAAAAATGATCTTAAAACAAACGGATCATTGCAAAATTTCTCGTACACATGCTGTACAGAGTCGGAAATTGAAAAAAATCCTCACGTTATTCAACTGTCGGCATCCAAAATCGTATCCAACTCTAACTTGCGAAGGCAGATCATACGTGGACACCATACCGGCTAGCGCTGAGCCGCTAAATTGATTCGTTTGCAGTGTTTTTTAAATGTATTTTTTGTCAACTATGTATTATATTTATGCATCGGTTATTCGGTACTTTGGGGAGCGGGAGGGAGGGGGGTAGGGTAAACTTGCCAACTGCCACCCCCCCCCCCAATTACACGCATAACTGCTAATTTCGAAACTCTGTAGAACCTTTCCAATGGTGACCCAGTGAAAAAGTCGTTCTATGGTCTACATACGATGTATACGATATAGGTACGCGAAAAATCTACTTTATAGGTACGCAAAAGGTTCCGTATCTGCGGTGTACACAAAGCTTTGGACCCATTCCCTTTGCAGAAACAGTGACTTCGAATGTGAACTAATTCGAACAGTACTACTTCATTGTAGATACAGTTCTTGTTGACATCTTTTGAGTTTTTGTGAAACGTTTTTTATTAAGTTCGGTGCAAAGTAGAAATGCAAAGTGCATCACAGTAGAACAGCAAATGTGCCAAACTCAACATAAATAGACACCGTTTAGAATCTAATCACTTGATGCTTCATGTCGCTTAAAAAAATCACCTTTTTACGCATTCAAATCTTTCTGGCGTTACTGTCACTTTCCGTGGCAACTCCAATCCATTCGACAGTCTTAATGCCGTTGAAAGCAGCAGCAATACCACATACCCACAAGTGAATAGGGCAATTCTTGCAGCGTGGAAAACCATTCTGTGGTGTGTGTGTGTGTGTGCGTATAACACACACAGAACTTGAATAACAGCACTGAACGCTGGTGTGTGTGTGTGTGTTCGTGCGTGTGTACGTCAGTGTATGCGCGCGCACTGACGAATGCATTGTGTAAAGCGGTCGGGAGCGACTGTGCAAGGCGCAGAATTTTCCATTGATTTCCGCAGCGTAAAACTGCATGGTATACAAGCGGCAGCTGTATGTATAGCTGTGTATCCCCTTTGTTGTATCCCATTTGATTTATTTTACTGCTTGTTTGGCTCAACTTTGTACAAACTTTCGATCAAAAATCTGGATTATAGACAACATTGCGTGAGTGCGTGCGTGCTTACGTGCGTACGTGCGTGCGTGCGTGCGTGCGTGCGTGCGTGCGTGCGTGCGTGCGTGCGTCCGCACGTGCGTGCGTGCGTGCGTGCGTGCGTGCGTGCGTGCGTGCGTGCGTGCGTGCGTGCGGTTCGGTTCGGTTCGGTTCGGTTCGGTTTTATTTGGCCAATCCCAACACATCCCAAGGGACGTAGACAATGCGAAGCATTGGGGAGAGTCCAAGGACGACATGGGCACGGTGATAGCGATAAAACAGAACACAAACTACAGGCCTCCAATCACCACACTCGCATCCCTAGACAAGTTTTTACGCTCTAGAAATGCAACAAATGCATCACTTTTGAGGTAGATCACGAAGTTTTTAAACGTAGAAGTCACAATCTCATCAGGAAGGAGATTCCAAGCTGATGTAGCACTGTACAGAAATTGGTTACGAACCGCGACAGTACGCGCCATTAGTTCGACAGCATGTACATTTGACAACCGCCGACTACGACGATTCTCAGAGTGGAGGAGGTAGCCATTGGGAAGGTAATGCATCCGCCAGTACAATTTGTAAAATAGCGACAAGCGAAGTATTAACGCGCGACGCCACAGGGACTGCCATTCCAACCTGTCCAGCAGCTCGGTGTATGGGAGGACATAGATATTTGTACACAAACGCGCCATTTGCCGTTGGACCTTTTCTACCTTTCCTATGGATTGCTTTGTGCCAGGGAGCCAAATTTCCACCGCATACAACAAGGCCGGCAGAATGCACGTAAAATAGACCCGCGATAGACAACTGACTGGCGCTTTGTTGCGTAGAACGCGGTTCATGACGCCGATGGCCCGACGCGCCTTCGTAGTGGCTGCTTGGATGTGCGCGGTGTAGGAGAGTCTGCGGTCTAGCAGGACGCCCAGGTACCTGGCCTCATTGACGACCTTCAGGGGTTGATCCTCGAGTAGAAGGGGCCTGGACAACTGCGGCGCAGTGGCATGAAGCCCCAGTACCATCACCTTGATCTTGGGCGGGTTCAGCTGCAGATGTATCCCACGAAAGAAGCCACTAATTTTGCAGACGTCCTCTTGAATCTTCTCCTCGTCGGCAGCACTGGCAGCCGACCTTAGGTAGATGAGATCGTCTGCGAAGAACTTGGACTTTGACTCAGAGCAAAGCGCCACATCGCAGTAGCTATTGATGAAGGTGAGGTAGAGGTACGGGCCAATGACGCTCCCCTGGGGAACACCGGAGAGAATATCGCGAGCAGCAGATGATGAGGAGCCAAAAGAGACAGAGAAAGACCGGCCAGATAAATAATTTTGTAGCCAACAGATCAAGTAGTTGGGTACCAGGAATTCATGGAGCAACTTGTCCAGAAGGAGGTTGTGTATGCAAGTGTCAAACGCTCGACGAACATCAAAGAGAACTGCCACAGCTCTCTTATGTCTCTCAATCTCAAGGGAAAGAGAGTGAGTGACGTCAGCAAGACAATCCACCGTAGAACGACCCTTTCGAAACCCATATTGATCCACATTGAGCAAAGGATCAACAAACGGTCGCAGTCTGGTCAGGACCAGCCGCTCCATCACCTTTGACACAACTGGAAGCAGAGCAATCGGACGATAGTCGTCTGTTGAGGTAGGAGCTGAGATCTTTGGCACTGGCGTGACTAAAGCGTCTTTCCACACCTTGGGAATGGAAGCCAGTGTAAACGATTTGTCGAATAAAGCCGCCAGGGAAGGTGCTAAGACAGACGCGCAATTTTTCAGGAGAACAGCCGGTATACCGTCCTTCCCAGCAGCTTTTTTGACTTTTAGGTGAAGTAATTGAAACTCGACAAACGGGACTGGGCAGGACGGTATTGGAGGACCGTCCACTGGGCCAGACCGTAGACAGTCTTGTAATTCCTCAGACGGCTCCACGTGGTCAGTGTTCCACACAGAGTGGAACTTTTGTGCCAGGGCTTCTGCAATATCGCCAGGCGCGGACTTGACTGACCCGTCATGTTGCAATGGTGGGACACCCTGGCGACCCTTGCCAGTTAGGCGACGGATCGCTGACCAGAATTGGCCAGGCGTCTCACAGGTATCCAAGGTATCGCAAATAAATCGTTTCCTGGCAATTGCAATTTCTTTCTTAACTAATCGACGAAGCCGTTTAAATTCTGCTTGTAATTGAGTGTCCGACCGATTGGAGTTGAAGGTTATCCACGCCCTCTTCTTCTGCCGAATAAGTCTGAGTAATTTGAAAGACATCCAATTCGGTTGTTTGACAAGTCTGTTTCCACAGGAGGGTATACAGTCCTCTACTACTTGTAACACGGCCTGTCGCCAGGTATCCCATGCCTGGTCCACCGTCGAGGCGCCGACGACGGCTTGTAGAAGGCCCGCTTCAGCCAACTGCCGGCGGACCTCTCCCCAGTCAGCCCGCCTGTAGTTTCGCCGCGCGCCAGGAGGGGGAACGTCCTTAGGTGTCCCTCCTAGCCGGAGGGAGGGCAGGGACAGACGCACGCCAGCGTGCGCCTTTTCCACAGGCGGCAGGAGGGTCGCCTTACAATGGGAAAGCGCGGCGCCCACGAAACACAGATCGATGCGGCGGCGTAGGTGCGTTGGCTCGCCGACCAGCTGAGTTAGGGAGTACGCATCTGCCAGACGTTGCAGTTCATGGGCTTCAGGGAGACCATAGTCGAGGTTGAAGTCACCGGCGAGCACGAGAGTGGACGTCTGCTCGCCCAGGTCCGCCAGGACGCCTGACAACCCGTCCACAAAGTCGACAGCCACCATCCTGGGCGGCTTGTAGACGGAGATGGCGACGTATCTGCTGCCAGAGGCTGAGGAAAACTGGACCGCCAAAAGCTCCAGATCCGTCTGTAGTGACAGCCGACGGGGAGAAAGAGAACTCAACACACAACGCGTGCGTGCGTGCGTGCGTGCGTGCGTGCGTGCGTGCGTGCGTGCGTGCGTGCGTGCGTGCGTGCGTGCGTGCGTTAGGAGAGCGTATCAGAAACCGCCCTTTCAATCTTCATCACCGACGCAACGTCCATGAGAGACAGGGAGAAAACGTTTGCGTTGTCGAGAGCGCAAGTTTCGACGCACACAACGACAGGAACGCACGCACTCGCGGTACGTACGGTATAGTCGTTTGCACAGAAGTACACTGGAGTCACTACACAGTGTCTTACAGAGCGACGTATGTATCACACCAGAGTGCCAACGATACACATGGTCCCGCGGGCAGAACGCACCAAAAAGCCAACCCAAAGGTCCTCTAATACAAATCCACGAAATTGGCTAAAGAACTGCACAGTAGAGTGTCCATTGGTGGTTGTAGCGCGCAATGCAAAATGTGGATTTGTTTTAGAGTTTAGAAATCACAAGCGCGCGCGAGGAAAATCCTGCCTCCCAGTCATGACGCAGCAGAATAAAACAGCACAGTACAAATCTTTTGAAAACTCTGACATCGCTCAAGCAAATACCGTAAATCCCCCAATAGTCCCCCCGTAGCCTTTTTTCAACCTTGCCTTACCCGGGGGTACTATTGGAGGGGGGGGGCACTATTGGACGGGCGCTCTATGCTTTCAACCTAAAAAATTAAACTGCAATGCTTATTTTGTAGTCAAAATTGATCATTTTGGTGATTTTGATAACTTTTTTCCATTTAATGGTTGATTTACCAGTAGTAGTAGCTAAAACGTGCAATTATTTTTGCCCATAAAAGGCACATGGCATAACATACCCCATACCCCCTGGGAGGACTATTGACTCTATTGGAGGATCTATGGTACACTCGCTTGAGAGGCGTGTAAAATGTTGTCTCTGCCCTTGTTACACAAGCAGTCACACATCTATACGTTTGCATTGATACTCTACTACATACATGTACGCCGCCTGTGAAAGAATGTCTCAAGCAACACTAAAGACAGACATTTAAATGTCAATGAAACATTTTTGGATGACTGTCAAAACAACAATTTTAACCACCTCAACAATGTACACTTAGTAGCTTAGGTAATAGAGCATTAGCTAGTGCTCTGCTTACATGTGAATTAGCTTTATAGAACCATCGCAAATGCTCCACTGCCTACTGTACTTTGGCAACTGTACGTGCAAGTAGCAAAGAAAACCTCAGACAGTGGCGAATTTGTGGGACAATTACAGGCGTGATGGGGAACATATAGCCGGATTGAACCGGATCGCACGGGCACCGAACCGGTTTGAACCGGTTTAGTCGTCCTTCTCGAGCGGCTCCAGCGTGTGCCAGGCGGCGACGGAGCGGCGCGGCGTCGCCAGCATGTCCATCCACTGCTTCAGCGCTGGTCCAGGCTTCACCTGTAGGTACATGGTGTACATGTACGTATAATTGTCTAATGAATAATCGTAAATTCTCTAATATTAACCCACGTAAATTCTCTAATATGAACCCGTTGGGTACTATTCTTTCAACCCTCGTCTACCCAAAGGCACTATAGGAGGGGGGAGGGTACTATTGAAGGGGGCACTGTGATGTCAACCGCAAAAATTTGCGCTGGTAAAGCCAGGTTTTCCAAGCCAAAAGGTAGTGGTTTTGGTTACACAGGGAAAAGTCATTGTACGCGTTTTAAAAGGTTATTTATCTTGCAGTTCTTACCATTGTTTCCATCTTTTGCTCCCCAGTTGATAGCAGGCGTTTGGGCCAATTTTGTCAATTAATTTATTTTAATTTCAAACACGTCAAACTCGCACCTGAGCGCCCGTGACGACCTGTCCGATGGGGTCGTTGGAGCCGATCTTGTCGTAGTCCATGACCACGATCTTCAGGTGGACGCGCTGAAAGCGCCCGCATTGAGATATAATATATTGGCATATTTTTCTTATTTTAATTGATACATGTATTGATATTTTTTTTCCTACATTGTCAACAATAACTCTTTTGCCAAAAAACCGCACGCACGCGCACCTGGTTGGGCGCCCACAGATAAAGCGAGGTTGAAACAATATGGCCCTTTTTGGGATCGATTTGAGATGCCCTGCCTATGTACCTATGTATGTACATATAGGTATTGTAGGAGCCCTCGTGAATGCGATGCGCATTTGAATCATACCCACATAACAACCTTTGAGGCAATTTCTGGGGCTGTGGCTTGAAACTACTGACGTGCAATGTACTTGGTAACGTGCAGCATGTTACAGGTACAGTACTGTCCATACCTATGCCCCTCAAATCAGCTAAAATACGTCAAACTCCAAAATACACACAAATTTTTCCGCTTTTACCAGCAAACACAAATTCTGAAAAATTGACTTCCCTAGTAGGGCTGCAAACCGAAGTCGGTATATACCGAAATTTTAATATATACCATAGAAAATGGTCGGTTTCGGTGTATACCGAAACCAAAAATACCGACGCAAATTTTTCGGTATTCGGTATTTTTGGGATTTTCGGTGTTACAAAACGCGATTCCAGTGGTTCACAGCACGCGATTTGTGCCAAAAATAGAAAGAAACACAGGCCAGAGGTCGCAATTGACGTCAACTTTTGTTTGGGACTTTGCCGCGTCGCGAAAGCAATGCTGAGGCAGTGGAAACGGGTCAGTGGCTCCACAAGCAGCAAAGATTTTTGACTGCATGCCAGTTGTCGCTCGAAAGGACGGGGCAATCGACATTCGACAATACGCCCTAGTCCCTATAATTCTGTCAACTTATCAGGGTCAGCGTCAGCGTCTGACCCCAAAATATTAATCTGTTCGTCGCAAAGTTGGGAAGTACATGTACAGGGTACGTGCATTGTAGCTGAGGCCACTATAAAGCGAGCGGCTTTTTTCATCGGTGGGCCTGGCCGCCTGATCTGCAGTGATCGCCACAAAAGTCGCTCAATGCTAGCAAAGCCAAGCAGCTGCTCCAGCCTTCTGCACGGCTTTCCTCAAGTACCCAGAAGGCCTAGAAAGAGATGCTGGCGGAAAGCAAAGAGCAACATGGTAATTTGTCGCGTCGCGCACGCTTAAATACCGAATACCGAACCGAATACCGACAATACCGAAATTATCAGATGCGGTATATGTATACCGATACCGAAAATACCGAACATTTGGTCGGTTTGCAGCTCTATTCCCCGCAGTTTAGCCCGACCCGCTTACCAGCGGCCTCTCCTGTACGCCTAAGAACAACTTAGAGACTCTGCAGATTTTTTTGAGAGTTTTAGAGTCCTATGAATTGTGAAACACTTGTGAATGCGAATAGACAATAAGCAATCTCATTCCATACCTGCATTTTCTCGGGGGTCACCTCGAAGCCAAAGGATTCGTTGTAGTACGGGTTGAGCGTCTTCATTTTTGTTGTTGTCTTCTTCTTCTCCAAGCGCTTCGTGCCCATCATTAAGTAGATCTTGACGTATGGGTCTAGAGGGGGGGGGGTTGAGTTGATTTCCACGCACGCACGAGCGCACGCACCGGCACGCACACAGCGGCACGCACGCACCGGCACGCACGAACGCACGCACGCACGCACCGACGGACGCACGCACGCACACAGCGGCACGCACGCACCGGCACGCACGCACGCAGCGGCACGCACGCACGCACGCACGCACGCACGCACGCACGCACCGGCACGCACGCACGCACGCACGCACGCACGCACGCACGCACGCACGCACGCACGCACGCACGCACGCACGCACGCACGCACGCACGCACCGACGTACGCACGCACGCACACAGCGGCACGCACGCACGCACGCACGCACGCACGCACGCACGCACGCACGCACGCACGCACGCACGCACGCACGCACGCACGCACGCACGCACCCACACGCACGCACGCACGCACGCACACACCGCCACTCACTCACAGGCACGCACGCACGCACGCACGCACACACCGGCACGTACGCACCGGCACGCACGCACGCACGCACTCACACACCGGCACGCACGCACCGGCACGCACGCACGCACGCACGCACCGGACTGTCCAATGACGTCCATCTTCTTGAGATTCTTGCATTCCATGACGACAACCGACAGCTTCTTCTTGTTGGGCACGTAGCGAAGGGCGATGCACACTTCTCCCAGGCGGTTTTCCTGCGAAGTGTGAGTCAGTGCGTGCGTGCGTGCGTGCGTTCGTGCGTGCGTGCGTGCGTGCATGCGTGCGTGCGCGCGTGCGTGCGTGCGTGCGTGCGTGCGTGCGTGCGTGCGTGCGTGCGTTCCGGTGCGTGCGTGCGTGCGTGCGTGCGTGCGTGCGTGCGTGCGTGCGTGCGTGCGTGCGTGCGTGCGTGCGTGCGTGCGTGCGTGCGTGCGTGCGTGCGTGCGTGCGTGCGTGCGTGCGTGCCTGCCTGCGTGCGTGCGTGCGTGCGTGCGTGCCTGCGTGCGTGAGTGCGTGCGTGCGTGCGCGCGCGCGCGTGCGTGCGAGCGCACTCACGGGAGGCGGCATTATCTCTTTGGTCATATCCGTGGTAGCCGCCAAGTCGATGGAACTGAGTGGAATGTGGAGCATGCCAATCTTAAAATTTTAATTCAAAAAATCGATAAACAGGTAGAAAAAATCGAAATTTCACGACCTGATCGTGCTTTCCGAAGCGATCAAAGTCGAACACGTTGAACACGAGCGTCTTGGACGCCACCTCGTTGTAGGGCACCTGTAAGTTTTTCTTTCTACCAGATGTCCTCTAATAGATAATTAAGAAAAATTTTGCAGGTGGCTGCAAAAAAAAGAGAATATGTGACGCTCCTTTAGGCCCAGTTTGAAAAAACGCGGTATTAAAAGTTGCAACTTCATCAGATGATCAACTTCAGTTTGGACAAACCGTGTATAATCGAACCAAGCGCAGCAACACGTCACATATTCGGCGTCCAGACGAGTAACTTTCATCATTACAGCACAGATCTGCGACGAACGGTTGAAGCGCCTATAGCTAACAAAATTTCCCCAAAATTACCGAAATTTGAGTTGGCAATATCTCAAAGTGTGGTGAGAATTTCAAAGGTCGTGCAAGCGCCGTGGACTCACCTTCAGAAATAGTTCACGAAACTGGAAAAACATTTGGGGGCTTACTCGGCTTTTTTTCGAGTTTTACTCTTGTCAGATTTTGGCCCAAAAAACGGCTGTCCAAGAAAAATGTCCAAGAAAAATGAACTAAATCGGCCATAAATCGAGATCCGTAGCACCCAAAGAAATTTCCCTTGGAAGCACAAATTGCCATCATATACCGCCTGCTCACGCCGAGTTTTGTGCGAATCGCCCGTAGCGTTCCAGAGCGGTGGCCCAAAAAGGGTGTGCAGAACAGGAAAAAAAAACACCACTTTTTCGGAACATTTTCGGTCATTTCGTCTCAATGCGCTGGACTACCGAAACGCGGGATGGCTTATTCGATTCCGGTTTAGGAGGGGGTTCTTTTGAGCTATCGTTCGCCAAAATCGGTTCAGGCAATCAAGAGTTATAAGCGACTGAAAATTCTACAAACCGCATTGAGGAAGTGCTCACATATTAGGGTTGTACGCTGACGCGTACACCCTGATAATAATCTAATTAAGGAAAAATTTGCAGGGGGCTGCAAAAAAAGGAGAATATGTGACACTCTATTCTTGAAGTCCAGTTCGAAAAGAAGTGGTATTAAGGCATATACCCCCACTGATTTCTAGCCACTTCCGCATTGCAGCTGATCAACTCCACTTTGAACAAACCATGTATAAAATCCGAACCAAGCACAGCAACAAGTCACATATTCGGCGATTTTTGTGTTCGCTTGCAATGGAAGGAAATGTGCAGCGAAAAATGCGGCAACTGGAACTGACTGACATTTACATGGATTGAGGGTGAGAAATTAGCACATGCCCCATGGAACCCCATGCACACGCACGTACGCATGCACGCACGCACTTGCATACGCACGCACGCACGTACGCGTGCACGGACACACGCACGCACGCACGCACGCACGCACGCACGCACGCACGCACGCACGCACGCACGCACGCACGCACGCACGCACGCACGCACGCACGCACGCACGCACGCACGCACGCACGCACGCACGCACGCAGCACTCATGCAAGCATTAGGGCACTGCACAAATGTTATACAAACAGTTCATCATTGGGTGGAATGCTGGAAGGGAATGGAGCAGGATTGTAGTACGTAACGTATATGTGCCTCTCGCCTACACATCGACATCACCAGCTGTACATCATCAACAACTGACATTGCAAAAATTTTAACAAGGGACCAATTGATTCTGCAGGAACTTTAGCTGTGTCAGGTCCATGGAAATGGGCAATGACAACGTCTGAGAGAGATGAGATATGAGTTGATGGACGTTTGCGGCATTTTGGCTTGGCTGAGTGAGATGGCTCGCACAAAAATCGCCGAATATGTGACTTGTTGTTGTGCTTGGTTCGGATTTTATACATGGTTTGTTCAAAGTGGAGTTGATCAGCTGCAATGCGGAAGTGGCTAGAAATCAGTGGGGGTATATGCCTTAATACCACTTCTTTTCAAACTGGACTTCAACAATAGAGTGTCACATATTCTCCTTTTTTTGCAGCCCCATGCAAATTTTTCCTTAATGCAGTGTTTTTTCGAAAGATGAGGGGGTTTCTGTAATTCAACACACGCAAGCATGCACGCACGAACGCACGCTCACATGCTTGCACGCACGCACGCGCGCTCGCTCGCTCGCTCGCACGCTCGCTCGCTCGCTCGCACGCACGCACGCACGCACGCACGCACGCACGCACGCACACACAAACGCACACACACGTTCACTGACGCAGGTTCACACACATGTACCTGTGACTGAATCGAACAAGGCAAAATTGAAGTAAAGCAAAGTACCAACAGCCTAGCAGACATACATGCATGCATGCACATGCAGTGCTATATTGCTGCGTCAGAGCATAGTGATGTAAAGTATGGAAATGATCACCATGACTAGACGGTCAACTTTTGTGTTTTTGCCAAAGTGATCGGACCTACCCCCATCAAGTTTCGTGCGAAGCAGCCCATTTGTTGGTGTGCGTGCGTGCGTGCACGTCTGTAGTGCCATATTGGTTCGTCGGAGCATAGCGGTGTAAAGAAACAAAATGATCTGCACGTGCAGGCGGTCAACTTTTGTGTTTTGGCCAAAGTGATCCGACCTACCCATATCGATATTTATCGATTATCTCGGAAGTGAAAATATTTTGGTGCGTCGGATCGTGTTGACTTCAATGAATGAAATGTTCTACATCGAAGGGCCGTCAACTTTATTATTGGTGTTTAGGCCATCCAACCTAACCACAGCGAAATATCGCCATTTCCCTCTATCGGTATAATGGGGGGGTGGCATTTTGGTGCGTTCAACTTGGTCCAATTGTTGAAAGTAACACAAGTCAGGTCAAGACAACCAACTTTCTCCTTTACAGCGAAGCGCTGCGACGCACCATTAGAGCGCCTATAGGGCACAAAATTTCGGCCCAAATGTCAAAGGAAAAAATCGATAATTGGATAAAATGGGCAGTTTCTCGACATTGGTACAACCGAGACGGAAATCCTTTGGAGGAAGAATTTGTGATCATGGGTCGCTTACACACGCTGAGTTTCATCCCGATTACCCGCGCCACTCACGAGTGGTGCTCCAAAAACTGTGTGGAGAACACGAAAAAAAAAAGACACTAATCGGAGACATTTTTGGAGATTTCCCCTTAACGCGCAATAATACTGAAACGCGCTGTGGCATGAACGGTCCCCAGACGAATGCGCTTCTTTTGAGCTATAACGCGCCGAAATCCGTTTAGGCAATCAACAGTTATAGGCGATCGAAAATTCAAAAAGCCGCATTGAGAAGTCGTCACATATTAGGGTTTGTACGCTGACGCGTACACCCTGATAATAATCTCCTCCTCTAATAATCGCTACAGTTTTTGAATTCTGCATGCATATTCTTCTGCAGCACTGTTGGGAAGTTCAACATAGCAATTGTAAATCGTAGAGCATGATGCAGTGAGTAGGTCTGATTTGGAGTGATTTCAAATACCTAGCACAGATAAAATGAATGGGAAAAATTCGCGGAAACGTGCGGCAAATTCTGTAGACAGAATTGGTCAATTTGCGGTGGTATCAAATTTTGCAATCATAGACGATCTACTATATTGAAATTTGCTGATGCTGCGCACTGTATGCAGAGTATTTGGGGGCGGGGGTAGATTCGACTACAAATGTGCACACACACGTGTCCATAGAAATGCTTTATGCTTTGTCTTTACCGACCAATTCCACTGTAGTTTTCGTTTCTGGCACGGTGAATATCAGTTGTACTGTTCAAAGCACATGTCTGTGGTTCTGACTGAGAGTGTGCGCCGTTCGTGCGCGCGTACGCACAGAATGCACACCGTAATCCTCCAACAGTGCCCCGGGGCACTTTTATTTCAACTTACCTTACCCTTATCTTTCCAGAGTGCACCATTGGAGGGGGGGGGGGGGGGCTCAATACTTTCAACCTAAAATTTTGAATGGCACGGCTAATTACTTGTCAAAAATTGCCGATTCTTTGGTGATTTTGATCACTTTTTTCCCCATTTAATGGTTGATTTACCTTCAATAGTTGCTGAAACGTACTATTATTGTTTAGTAATAGTGTGTATGTATACACCACTTTATTTTTGCCCATAAAAGGCACATGGCATAACATACTCCTTACCCCCGGGGGCACTATTGGAGGGGAGTTCTATTGGAGGATCTACGGTATCTGCGAATGCACCAGTTTTAGTGTCGCAAAAAGCCCAACAATTTCTGAATGCGTGCAACCGTATTTTGCGCAGTATTATACCTTGAATTGAAACGTTTCGTTGAAGACCGGGTTCAGCGTCTTGCGTTGAACTTTGGTTTGAAACTTCTTTTTCTTGTCTGGAAGTAGGTAGACCTTGACGTACGGGTCAGAGGTGCCGCCCAAGTCCATGGCGGGCAGCTCCTCGCATTGCACCACGATTATGGAGATCTGAAAAGACTCCATAAATAAAAACGATAAAAACAATAAAAAATCAAAGTAGCAAAACTGTTATACTTGATGATTATGAGAACCAAAAATGTTGCAATGATGTTCGATTGCTTGAGAGGCTGCTATGTTTACTAATTCTCGCGAGTTCAAGCGCATACAAAACCTTAACCCCTCCCCCTTTTTTGGGGTAAGGAAGGGTGTGTGTACACTGTATGTGTGTGACGGGGTGTAATCTATGTATGTTGCAACTATGTACATGATAGGGCCGCGGTGGCAATATTGGAGTATTCCCCCAGGAATCAAGTGACAATCATTGCCAAGTGGCGAACTCCCATCATTGACAAAAATCAACAGACAAAAACAATGAACTTACAGTGCTCTTTTCAAAGTCATACTCGACTTTGTACTGCAATCTGCCCAAAAACTTTCTCTCTTCCTCCTCCTTTTTCTTGGCTGTTGCCATTCTTGAATCTGTCTTTTATATTTTCTATTTTCCTTTTAATCACTAAACTGGTCGAGTGTAAACGCGTGTCACGCACTGATGAAAGGAGTGGCGCGCTGACGAATTGCGAACCGCAAATATCTTTTCGGTTTGACAGCTTTATCTTTTCTCTAATGGTGAATCACTCACTGACGCAACGAACCTATGACATGCATACACTAACCGTACGCAGTTTAGGTAGGTACATGGATGGTGCGGGGTTTCGCAATACACCACAGAGGAGGAGCAGACAATGGCATTCGCATGTACCAACGCAGCCAAGCGTGTACATACATGGACGTAGACTGGCCGAGCGCATTGAATTGTACATGTACCTATGTATACATGTGGCACACGGGGCCGCCGTTTTCGCCTGGGACGACACGCGTGACGGCCGAGAGCTTTGTGCCTTCGGCCGATTCTCATGGGAAAGCGCGGACGCGGCCTGGGTTCCCATCCGCTAGAGCCCGTGCGTGCGTGCGCGTTCGCGCGTGCGTCCTTCCTTAGACATGCAAAGGTGAAGCAACCCCCTTAAATAAGCTATAGGGGCGGCCCCTAAGACTTGCCAACGGCCCGCCAAGGCACTTGTGGCGAGGAGCAGCAAACTGTACTCCAGGGGGGGGGGAGTGGGGAGGGTCTTTGAAAAAAGCCTCTGGAAAGATGCAAGAAGCGATTTTCGATTTTTTTCGACGCTCTCCTTCCTTGGCTCGCGGGCGACAATAACGACTGTCGTGGTCGTCGTCGCAATTGAGCGCCCCAGCGGGTGGGAGGCCGCCAATCGATATTGCCTCTCGGTCTCCACAGCCCTCTGCCCCCACTAGCACTAGCACCCACCCTCCCTCAGCACAGCGCAGACAAGAGTCCAGCGAAGCGAGCAGGCCGCATTCCATGCGCATTAGGAGACCAGCGCAGGCACGGGCGGGGGCAACGGCACGGGCCGCCTGCCTAGAGGACAAATGATAAGGGCCGCCGCCGGTTGCCAGGCAAAGGCAAACAGATCTCTGCTGGCGGCCCTAATGTCACGGGGATGCTGGAAAGCAGCACCGCACTCAAAACATGGTAATGGGCGCCTCGTGCGAACTTTTTCGTGGGAACCGCCCAACCACCCTCTGGTCTGACCCGACTGCACTCGCGTCAACAACAATGATGCAACTGGTGGTGGTGCGGCTAGAAATACAGAGCAAACAGGAGAGAGGCAGACATCATATGTAGATGCATACTTCTCAACCGAGTAATTGATGCGTGAGCGTGACATAAAACGTGATGAAATGGCCTCGCTGTGGGGAGGGCACAGATGGAAAGTGCGGAGGCCATTCGATGCTTTATTCCCACGCAATGAAGCACGCGCGCCTGTTTTTGATCTGTGCACCCGTAAGTGCAGTGACGAAGTGTAGGCAACTATGTATTGTATCCACGCACGCACGCACGCACGCACGCACGCACGCACGCACGCACGCACGCACGCACGCACGCACGCACGCACGCACGCACGCACGCACGCACAAATGGGCGCGAGAGAGACCGAGACAAACTTCTGTTCTGTAAGAAGTTTCAAAAATGCATCCTCAAAAAAAGCGCACCAAATGCCTCTCGCAGACCTCGAAATGCGTTGTGTGTTTATAAAACACAGCGCCACAAGCAGATTAAAAAAAAATCACAGCAAACGTTCCCCACAGACCTCACAAATGCAGGGAGAACTTAGAAAAGGCAGCGCCGGAGGCGACTTCTGAAAAAAAAATCAGAATCATAAAGGTGAAAAATTGCATACCTACATTGTACGTACAAAATACCTGGTGGGGGCAGTCGTAATATTTTGGTGGAACAATTCTCCCCCCACCCACCCTCCCCCCCCCCCCTGGCCCCGCATAGGGCCACTGTGCTCGATTCCGATTTGCAGCGTTTTGTTAAACTCCTTGTCACAGGGTCGGCTGGTGGAGTTCAGATTTCAGATTTCAGATTCTGCTCTCGGTCGGGGGCGTCTTGTCAGCAGAGTCTTCAACTAATTCGGCGACCCATATGTACAGGGTGCGACAGGGTTACCCCGCCAACTTTAAAAATTAATAACTAATGCTAGGAAGCGAATTTTTTTATGCGGTTTGTTGCATTCGAACGACAGTACGATGGCAATTTTTATGAGATCATTTTTACGATGACAATCAGCGAGACCCATAAAAGAAAATTGTATTACTGTGCAGTTCCATTTTTAAGCAACTTTTGTCACTTCCGGTAGCAATCCAATTCGAAAGTCAAAAGACAGAATAAAAAATGGAAGGTTTTTCCTCAAAGGAGCTTGATAAACTGGCTATTTGGTATGACATAAATCGACGCGTCTCTCAAACCCAACGAAAATTTCGGACGGAATTTGCCGACATCCACAAGAAGCCAGGAAAAGACTTGATCAAAGGTTGCCACAAAAGGCTGCTGGAGCGAGGCACTGTGCTCAAAGGAAAGAGTGGGCCGCCTGTCGGTGACCTGCGCTCTGTGCGCACTCAGTCCACCAACGAAAGAGTCAAGGCGGCCTTTACACAGAGCCCCCAGAAGTCGACCCGACTGGTGGCAGCGAACTGAGCTATCGGTCATATTGAATAGTTTGACTGATCGATTTCGCTGATGTTTTGACATAAAAATTGCCATCGTGTTGTCATTCGAATGCAACAAACTGCATAAAAAAATTCGCTTCCTAGCATGAGTTATTAATTTTTGAAGTTGTCGGGGTAACCCTGCCGCGCCCTGTACATATAAATCGAATTCCAAGAACCAAAGAGAGTGCGTTTTGTCGCAGTATTATCTCGCATACAAAGCGTTTGCGCACCGCCGTATCTCTGACCAATAACCATTGATTCAAACGTTTCAAATACGCCATGTATGGGCATGGCACATACCGACTTACCGGTACGGCGAGATACAACGGCGGAATATATAGTGTGTTTTTTTTAATTATCACATTTCTTTTTTGAATAACTTTTGTTTCGTTTGTCGGATTGTTATCAAATTTGGAACACTTACCGTAAACCCTATAATTAGCCCCCCGGGGGCTAATTTTTTCGTTCGAGCTCTAGGAGGGTGTATAATTATAGGGGGGGGCTTTAAAAACTGGAAGTGTCGATGAGTGGGAAGATGTGTGGGGAAAAAGGCGCGTGGAGGCGATTTTCAAGGGAAAAAGGCGCTGTGCACACACGTTGGTACACTCTAACACACTCTCACACAGTCTCACATACACATACGTGTACATACATACACATACGCGACCATAGATACACCCAGACATGAAAACATGTGCCTTTTAGGCGATGGTCCATTTAGGGAGGGGGTGTAATTATAGGGGGGGGGGGCTTATTAACTCAAAGTGGTCTTGGGAAGGTGTGTTATTATAGGGGTGGGGGCTAATTATAGGGGGAGGCTAATTATAGGTTTTACGGTATACTCAAGACTTTGGGATTTTGTCTGAAAAAATGCATCGTCGAATTTGGTTGAGGATTCCGAGAATTTTGGCGCTCCAAATGAGATGTGGCTTTTTGGGCAGATTTCACATGGCGAACAACCTGGGCCGTTGGTTTGGTATGGAGTGGGGGAGGGCGGGTGGAGAGGGAGCTGTTTCAGTCGAGCAGCAGCAGAGAATACTGTTCGCCGACCGTATTAGACGAGCTGCGCCAGCCAAAAGAAAAGTTTGGCGCTTGAAATTTGCCATACAGTACTGGATAGTTACGATTAGTGATGGCAATTTTGACGTTTTTCATTTTTAGGTAGGTAGGTTAGGTAAAACTGGTCACAAAGAAGCCTTAGGTAGGTTAGGTTAGGTAAGCTAGATCTTGCTGCTAGGTAGGTAGGTAATCGGGCAAATTCTTTAGGTTATAGGTAGGTAACTTAGTGTCTCCAACTCCAACTCCAAGTGTCAGGCAATAGTGCATGCATGTAGTGTAAACCTCCGAGTAGTGCTTGCCAGCACTATGCATTCAGCTTAGCTTTACCCTGGACAGTGTTAGAGGAGGTTTTAAGAGTCTTAACTTTAAACTTTGAAAGTGCTCACCAAATCCAAAATGCAATAATCAAGCTTGTCCACATGTAACAGTGATTTCAGGCGTGCGTGCGTGCCGGTGCGGGCGTGCTGGTTCGTGCCGGTGCGTGCGTGCCAGTGCGTGCGTGCATGCGTGCGCGCCGGTGAGCGCGTGCCGGTGAGTGCGTCCGTGCGTTGGTGCTTGCTTGCGTGCGTGTGGTGTGTGCGTGCGTGCGTGCGTGCGTGCGTGTGGTGTGTGCGTGCCTGCCCGCCCTGCCTGCCCTGCCTGCGTGCGTGCGTGCGTGTGTGCGTGCGTGCGTGCGTGCGTGCGTGCGTGCGTGCGTGCGTGCGTGCGTGCGTGCATGCGTGCGTGCGTGCGTGCGTGCGTGCGTGCGTGCGTGCGTGCGTGCGTGCGTGCTGGTACGTGCGTGCGAAGTTGCTTGGTTGTTTGCCGTTAACATCCAGTGCGTGAAAACACCTCTTATTAATTAATGAGTGTAAGCAGTGCATACGCTAATGTGCACTTCTTGCGCTGTATGTGCGCTGTATGCGCACAATTCAAATACGGAAAATTTTATAGCATACCGCCTACATATTCTAAGAATCACAATCAAATCAGAATTCCCCGTCACAAAATCCTGGATCTGTCACTGATATACTTCACACTTTCTGCAGCACTAATAGGGTGAGGGCAGATGTTTCAATCTGGGCGAATCCAGAGTACTTGGAGGCGGCAGTATTGCAGGTTTTGTGTGAGGCTACAGTGAGTTGAATACACATCATTTTTTAAAGCGGACGCCCCCGAATCCCTACCCCATGATTGTTCTTCCCTATGAAGATCGCCCCTCTGAGCTGAGACTGTATATTACTGTACAACCTATATCATGTTAGGTTTGAGGGAATGATGTCTCGAGTCCAAACCCCGCCCACACACTGATTCAGTAGGTGTTCTTGAGTAGCATTCTTAAAGTAAAACGATTCAGTTTCTGTAGACTACATAGAAGGACTACAATGCTACGAATATCTCGACACAGACGCAGCTGACAAAGAAATAATATTCTTGCCAACGACAACAACCAGGCAAATCCGACCGCCGGAAGCGAAAACAACGGCCGCGTTCGCCTACTGTATGTGCAAATGCTTCTGTTTGCACATACTGTACCATTTTTTGGCTCCATGAATTTTAGCTTAGGTAGGTAACCTAGTAGGTAACGGCAAAATCTAGGTAGGTAGGTTAAGTACAGGTAGCTCGAATTTCGCGCTAGGTAGGTTAGGTTAGGTTACCTAGGCCGAAAAAAGGCTAGGTAACCTACTAGGTAGGAAACCTAGCTAGGTAGGTTGCCATCACTAGTTACGATACAAACGGTTTGGTTTGTAAACTCTGCCCAAAAAGCGACATCTGATTTGGAGCGCCATAACTCTCGGACTCCTCAACTGAATCCGCAATTCTTTTTGCAGACAAAATCCCAAAGTCTTTAGTATAAGTGTTCCAAATTTCATAACAATCTGACAAAGTAAACGAAAGTTATTCAAGAAAGAAATGTGATAATTTAAAAAACACCCTTTAGTAGGCGGCTTGCTCTTGCGAGAGATGTTCCTGTGAATCACTTTGAACATCTCACGCAAGCGGGAAATCACTGAAACTGCAGCACCAAATAGAGCCATGCCATTATTTGAACGACAATCTGAATGCAGTGTCAACCTTCTTTGTACTACTTCGACAAACTACTTATGTGAGGACATCTTTTAGGGGCAACTCAGACAGCAAATCGTGCAAAGTTTCCAGTAAAAAATACTTGTTTAAGTGTGTTGTTTTAACAAATGTGTTAACAAAAAGTGTTGAAAAAAGTATTTGCAATACTTAATTAACTTATAATTTTTTTAATTAAAATGTCGAAGGAGTTATTTAACAGTTTTTTTTAATTAAAAAGTATTTCACAGACATATAGTTTTAACACTTTCTAACTGTACTTCGAAAAAGTATTTTGACTTTATTTATTTTTTCACTTTTTGTTTTTGGTGACATCGCTAGCCTTAAGGTAGCGTGGACGCCTTTGACCCTGTATTAGAGCAGGGAGGGGGCAGCATGGATGCATTTATGGTGCATCAGTGCATTCCTATGTACCTACTAGAGTTGGGAAAAATACGTTTTGACTTTGGACCAGCGTATTTTTTTAAAAAAATACGGTATTTTTTTGAAAAAATACGTATCTTTTGTATTTTTTTAGAGTACGTATGTACATGTACCATGCATCATAGTAAGCCATCAGCGAACTGTCCACCGCTTAGAAATCGGTACAATAAAGTAGGTCGAACGCTGTAAAACTGCGCAAGCACGTGTGGACGTGAACGTGTCGGGGTGTGTGTGTGTGCGTACGTGTGTCTGTGTGTGTGTGTGGGTGTGTGGGTGAGTGGGTTCGCAAGCGGAGTAATGCGCGACCAGGAGATTTTTGGCGTCCAACAAAGTCAGCAATGGGGGCACGCAGCAAACAAAGAACGCGACGCAGGGCGCGACGCAGAGATTGAGGGCGCGTAGAGGAGCTAGCAATAGCAAAAAATCTAGCAGAACCAATTGTTGGGTCCGCGTCTCCTACGTCCGAAACCTACTGTAAGCGAAATCTAAGCGTCGTAAGAATATGTGATGTAAAACAAATCGTCTTGTGGCAAGTCTATCCACCCACACAAGTCACATATGCTCTTCAATGTACGGTACAATGATTAATGACAACAATTGTTTTATTATATACCAGGTTGACCCAACAAAACGCAGGCTTACGACTCCGATTTACGACTATTACCTTACGATTACGACTACGACCGTACTTTTTTAAAATAAGATACAGGCGGTGATGTATTTTTTTAAAAAAATACGTGTATTTTTTTGAAAAAATACGTTTGACTCTAGTACCTACGCACGGACGTGGACGTCCTCCCTCGTGCCTCCTCCATCAGCAATTGCAATGCAGACTTTGGACCAAAAAAAAGCAAAGTGGTGTAGCATGTTGCACTGCACCAAAAGTGCATTTTGCGATGGAACAAAGAAGACAATAACGGGGCGTCGTATCAGTGAGGCTTGTGAGGCGATTTCACCGATTCCAAAGGAATCGGCACTGCTAATGAATTCCAGGAAGTGTAAACCAGTCCATTCTGTGCTGAAGCATGGAAACTTTGAATGAAAGATAAATATTTCTAATTAATTGTTTTTTGAAACGGGCTTGTTCTGTTAAAATTCGCCTCCACGCGCCTTTCTTCCATTAAAACTTCCTCCCCCCCAGACACTTCCAGTTTATAAGCCCCCCCCCCCTATAATTAGCTCTCCCCTCTATAATTATACACAATCAAACGAACGAGAGCTCGAATGAAACAATTAGCCCCCGGGGGCTAATTATAGGGTTTATCGTACCAACATAGTTTAAGTTTTTGATTTTTATACCCTAAATCCTCCAATAGAGCCCCTCTCCAATTGTGGACCCCATACCATTCCAATAGTGCTCCTGGGTACCGAGAGGTTGAAAAAGGATGCAAATCCCCATCCCAAAAAAAAAAACACTTATCATAAGAGGGAGTTAAAATACTTCAGATGTCCTCTCGGGGGGGGGGTTGTTATACCTTTTCCAGACTCAAACTCAACTCAGATTCAGACTCAGACTCAAACGGCAACACTCAGACAGAAGATCCACGCAGTAACAAGCTCAGCACTGTACTGTTCTAGTGTGCAATGTGTCGTATGGGACCGAACACTTTTAAACTTTGACAGAGTCAGACAGATTCAGACAGCGCTGAGAGTAGTGCAAAGTGCAGCAGACAGAGAGAACCCAGAAGACGGAAGATAGAGGCGAGGCGCGGCCTTTTAAACGAGCTGACTCTAAGCTACTGTACATGTATGGTCACATCGGCTTCTGATCACTGATTCTGATTAGCTTTGATGACTTTTGGAATTTGGACTGCGACTGCGTCAATGGTCGTCGTTGCGAGCTCTTGAAAAGCTACAATACGTAGGTACACATAATTAGTGCATTTATACTTTTTAATTGTTTATGTTTGAGTATTTGTAGTTATTTATATGACGGTTTGCCTCTTCATGTCAGGAATCGAGAAACTGTATGGAGTTGAAAGACTGGGTTCCCCGACACATTGGGTTTAACGCAAAAAGGGTAAGATATGTACCTACCGCAAGTAGCGGTACTTAGATGACAGTTGGATTGAGTATTTTTTTTGTTTTTTTTATTTCGATTTCATACTAGTTACATACGCTCACTGACTACCTGCCTATATTTTCTGTGCCTGTGTACACACATGCAGCGATCAGTAAGACTAAAAGCGAACATCACTATGGAACACTCAGTGAAACATTCCAAGCCGTGACTGTTTATGGTACGTATTTGCGTTTGGTGCACGTTGCGTTGTAATATGTGGGAAAACTGGGTGACAAAGCAGAGCGTCGTCTTACTGTACGATTGCAAAGCGCAATTTTTAGAATTTCATTCAAAAATTAGAAAATAGGTCGCACTCTTTACTGTCGGACGAGCTGTGCTTTAAGGCGTCGATAGCCGTCGCTGCGCTCAAGGCACCCGCAACCATGAGAAGGATCTGAATTAAAAAAAAAATTAGATACCGGTAGGTATACGAAATTTTATAATGCAAATACAAGACAATTGCAAGTGAAACATGCAATGTATGTGCAAAATTGCACGTTGCACGTTAAACAGAAAGCCTCCCTGCAGTTATAGTCAATTAGTGATTCTACGCAATTTCTGCAAAATCCTGATCAACAACGATCTCACCCCAGCGATCATCCAGTTGAACATGTAGATGGCCATCTCCTTGCACTGACTCTTCGCGCACAAGGAAGCCAGCACCTCCTTGAAGGGGTAGAAGTGCATTCGGGCCAGGTACAGCTCCAAGCCGCCACCCGCAATCAGCAGCAAAGCCACAATAGCCAGTACGCACGCTTCCTGCGGTGGAATTTTGCTCAGGAATTGCAGTTACGTATGTACAGGGTTTTTTTTTTGGAGTGCCACATTTTAATTTTGAATAACTCCGGCAAACGACAAGCTATTGACCTGAAATTTGAACTGTAGGTAGACAACACTCTAAGGTTTTGTTGACAATTGGCCCCGTGAGAATCCGTTTTGAAACCAGTGCGTGGCACTCGTTTGAGTTTGCATGGTCCACTGTCCATTCCTGTCTGGTGCTCTAAGCGTGATGGTTGCATCTCTCTGCTACTTGATGAGTCATTTTTTGGAAAACCATGCTTTCCCATATCACTTTCGAATGCCCTGTGTCGGTACTTATCATTTTATTCCGATTTCGAGATGTTTGCTCGAGTTCAAGCAATCATTCCTTACACAGCAAAACGAAAATGACTGCAATATGGCTTAAGATGCAATCGAGTGTAACTCGCGGGTTTCAAAACGGATTCTCACGGGGCCAATTGTCAACAAAACCTTAGAGTGTTGTCTACCTACAGTTAAAATTTCAGGTCAATAGCTTGTCGTTTGCCGGAGTTATTCAAAATTAAAATGTGGCACTCCAAAAAAAAAACCCTGTACAATGTTCCTACATGCAATTTTACAGACATACGGTAACTGGGCTGAGCGGTTCTACACGTGAATGTACATTC
The DNA here is from genome assembly GCA_030248085.1 of Paralinhomoeus sp. GSCO2_6. NCBI lineage: Eukaryota > Metazoa > Nematoda > Chromadorea > Monhysterida > Linhomoeidae > Paralinhomoeus > Paralinhomoeus sp. GSCO2_6. Next base: position 93,763 of record JASAMY010000534.1, read on the forward strand.
GTGGATTAGCACTATACAACATGTGGGACGTGCATAGAGTGCAGACCATGTGCTGTTGGAGTTTGGCCGGTGACACAGCGTGATAGGGTGGCTCAGTGTACTTTCAACATGTTTCAATAACTAATCAAATGCAAAGCTCCTTCCGGATGTTTCGTTTCTTTTGCCTACTCGAGCCATAAACTGTTTGAAGCCTTGTATGGGTATTGTGGGTAGGTTCAGGTATTATAGGAAGAGCCGTTTGAGATGCATTCTATGTATGTGGTCGTGCTGGTTGAAAGCAATGGCTGAGCATGCTGTTAATGGCCTTGCACCAAAACAAAATTCTTCAATTGACCAACCACGAGTCTCAGTCGTGCAATGAGTCGTAGTACAGCGAAGGCCAGCAGAACTAGAATTGCTACGGCACCAATTGCCAATGGACCCAGATGTAAGAAAACGCTGAAAGGCACCTATTAAAGTGGATAAAAATGGAGACACTTGACTGCAAACTATTACATTTTGACTCAAACGTTGCTTCATGAAGGGTAGTTTTGAGATTGAGATTACAGTGCCATCAGCTCTAATTATACCCCAGATATGTGAAGGTTGAGACAGTGATACCTCTGGGGGGGGGGGGGGTACTATTTGAGAGTTTATGGTAGGTGCATTTCAAATCAGATAATTATATTGTGTCAAGATGTTTCTCATATTCTCAAATCTGCATTAAGCATTACACTTTAAGAGCTAAAAGTTAAGCGTTAAGCATTAAGCACGAAGCATTAACCATTATTACGTGTTAGACCTGAAGCAGACTTCGAATAAAAAGTTACCCGCAATATCTGTGCGTCTCGTCTTTAGCGTCACCACACTTGAACCAGTCGGAAAAGTAGAATGAGAATTCAGAGTAGTTATCCCCGCTGTCGGAGGTGATGGTGATCGTTCCATTACTCGGAAGAACTAAGAAGACGATGCCGGCCAAGCAGACGATCTAAAGAAATGGACACCGTGGGTGAAGGAAATTTGAAATCTGGCGTGAATCTGAATCTGAATCTGAGTGCAGGGAGGCTTTCTGTTTAACGTGCAACGTGCAATTTTGCACATACATTGCATGTTTCACTTGCAATTGTCTTGTATTTGCATTATAAAAAGTCCGTATACCTACCGGTATCTAATTTTTTTTTTAATTCAGATCCTTCTCATGGTTGCGGGTGCCTTGAGCGCAGCGACGGCTATCAACACCTTAAAGCACAGCTCGTCCGACAGGTAAAGAGTGCGACCTATTTTCTAATTTTTGAATGAAATTCTAAAAAATTGCGCTTTGCAATCTTACAGTAAGACGAGGCTTGCTTTGTCACCCAGTTTTCCCACATATTACAACGCAACGTGCACCAAACGCAAATACGTACCATAAACAGTCCACGGCTTGAATATTTCACTGAGTGTTCCATAGTGATGTTCGCTTTTAGTCTTACTGATCGCTGCATGTGTGTACACAGGCACAGAAAGTATAGGCAGGTAGTCAGTGAGCATTATGTAACTAGTATGAAATCGAAATAAAAAAAACAAAAAAAAATACTCAATCCAACTGTCATCTAAGTACCGCTACTTGCGGTAGGTACATATCTTACCTTTTTTGCGTTAAACCCAATGTGTCGGGGAACCCAGTCTTTCAACTCCATACAGTTTCTCGATTCCCTCACATGAAGAGGCAAACCGTCATATAAATAACTTCAAATACTCAAACATAAACAATTAAAAAGTATAAATGCACTAATTATGTGTACCTACGTATTGTAGCTTTTCAAGAGCTCGCAACGACGACCATTGACGCAGTCGCAGTCCAAATTCCAAAAGTCATCAAAGCTAATCAGAATCAGTGATCAGAAGCCGATATGACCATACATGTACAGTAGCTTAGAGTCAGCTCGTTTAAAAGGCCGCGCCTCGCCTCTATCTTCCGTCTTCTGGGTTCTTTCTGTCTGCTGCACTTTGCACTACTCTCAGCGCTGTCTGAATCTGTCTGACTTTGTCGGAGTTTAAAAGTGTTCGGTCCCATACGACACATTGCACACTAGAACAGTACAGTGCTGGGCTTTTTACTGCGTGGATCTTCTGTCTGAGATGTTGTGCCGTTTGAGTCTTAAGTCTGAATCTGAGTTGAGTTTGAGTCTGGAAAAGGTATAACAACCCCCCCCCCCGAGAGGACATCTGAAGTATTTTAACTCCCTCTTATGATAAGTGTTTTTTTTTTGGGATGGGGATTTGCATCCTTTTTCAACCTCTCGGTACCCAGGAGCACTATTGGAATGGTATGGGGTCCACAATGGCAGAGGGGCTCTATTGGAGGATATAGGGGAAAAAAATCAAAACCTCAACCTATGTTGGTACGATAAACCCTATAATTAGCCCCCGGGGGCTACGTGATTCATACGAGCTCTCGTTCGTTTGATTGTGTATAATTATAGAGGGGAGAGCTAATTATAGGGGGGGGGGGCTTATAAACTGGAAGTGTGTGGGGGGAGGAAGTTTTATGGGATGAAAGGCGCGTGGAGGCGAATTTTAAGAGAACAAGCCCGTTTCAAAAAGCACTTCATTTGAATTTGTTGTCTTTCATTCAAAGTTTCCATGCTTCAGCACAGAATGGACTGGTTTACACTTCCTGGAATTCTTGAGCAGTGCCGATTCCTTTGGAATCGGTGAAATCGCCTCACAAGCCTCACTGATACGACGCCCCGTTATTGTCTTCTTTGTTCCATCGCAAAATGCACTTTTGGTGCAGTGCAACAGGCTACACCACTTTGCTTTTTTTGGTCCAAAGTCTGCATTGCAATTGCTGATGGAGGAGGCACGAGGGAGGACGTCCACGTCCGTGCGTAGGTACTAGAGTCAAACGTATTTTTTCAAAAAAATACACGTATTTTTTTAAAAAAATACATCACCGCCTGTATCTTATTTTAAAAAAGTACGGTCGTAGTCGTAATCGTAAGGTAATAGTCGTAAATCGGAGTCGTAAGCCTGCGTTTTGTTGGGTCAACCTGGTATATAATAAAACAATTGTTGTCATTAATCATTGTACCGTACATTGAAGAGCATATGTGACTTGTGTGGGTGGATAGACTTGCCACAAGACGATTTGTTTTACATCACATATTCTTACGACGCTTAGATTTCGCTTACAGTAGGTTTCGGACGTAGGAGACGCGGACCCAACAATTGGTTCTGCTAGATTTTTTGCTATTGCTAGCTCCTCTACGCGCCCTCAATCTCTGCGTCGCGCCCTGCGTCGCGTTCTTTGTTTGCTGCGTGCCCCCAGTTGCTGACTTTGTTGGACGCCAAAAATCTCCTGGTCGCGCATTACTCCGCTTGCGAACCCACTCACCCACACACCCACACACACACACAGACACACGTACGCACACACACACACACCCCGACACGTTCACGTCCACACGTGCTTGCGCAGTTTTACAGCGTTCGACCTACTTTATTGTACCGATTTCTAAGCGGTGGACAGTTCGCTGATGGCTTACTATGATGCATGGTACATGTACCATACGTACTCTAAAAAAATACAAAAGATACGTATTTTTTCAAAAAAATACCGTATTTTTTTAAAAAAATACGCTGGTCCAAAGTCAAAACGTATTTTTCCCAACTCTAGTAGGTACATAGGAATGCACTGATGCACCATAAATGCATCCATGCTGCCCCCTCCCTGCTCTAATACAGGGTCAAAGGCGTCCACGCTACCTTAAGGCTAGCGATGTCACCAAAAACAAAAAGTGAAAAAATAAATAAAGTCAAAATACTTTTTCGAAGTACAGTTAGAAAGTGTTAAAACTATATGTCTGTGAAATACTTTTTTAATTAAAAAAAACTGTTAAATAAATCCTTTGACATTTTAATTAAAAAAATTATAAGTTAATTAAGTATTGCAAATACTTTTTTCAACACTTTTTGTTAACACATTTGTTAAAACAACACACTTAAACAAGTATTTTTTACTGGAAACTTTGCACGATTTGCTGTCTGAGTTGCCCCTAAAAGATGTCCTCACATAAGTAGTTTGTCGAAGTAGTACAAAGAAGGTTGACACTGCATTCAGATTGTCGTTCAAATAATGGCATGGCTCTATTTGGTGCTGCAGTTTCAGTGATTTCCCGCCTTGCGTGAGATGTTCAAAGTGATTCACAGGAACATCTCTCGCGAAAGAGCAAGCCGCCTACTAAAGGGTGTTTTTTAAATTATCACATTTCTTTCTTGAATAACTTTCGTTTATTTTGTCAGATTGTTATGAAATTTGGAACACTTATACTAAAGACTTTGGGATTTTGTCTGCAAAA
>JASAMY010003057.1:0-97979 GCA_030248085.1 Paralinhomoeus sp. GSCO2_6
CACACCATTCAAAAATTGCAGTTTCTTTGTATTTGTAAAACAATGAAGAAATAGCGGCGATGAAAACACGAAAGAAAGAAGTGTTTGTAACCACTTCTCACTACAGTAATGCTAATGTATCTATGCTGTGTGTTTTAAAGCTTGCACAGTTTGTACCTCAAATACATTACTGTAGCCCTTTGTGCTGCACTAACTGCCCCTTTCGATGAAGCAAATCGGACTGCACCGAAATGCCACTGGAATATTGGGTGACGTATTGCTTTCTCACACGGCTCCACAAGAGAGAGAGAGAGAGAGAGAGAGAGAAAGCGCCCTCTTTTCGAGGGTTATAGGAGAAAAGAGCGGGACAACATCATCATTCATCCAATCATGCAGCAGCTTGACACCTCGACTGTAGCGGCGACCAAAATTGCCACGCCACATGCCATCGTTGTAAACACATTCACACTCACACAGTCACTTACAGGTACTTACTTGCTCACACGCACCCACCCACCCACACACACACACACGCACACAGGCACGCACGCACGCACGCACGCACGCACGCACGCACGCACGCACGCACGCACGCACGCACGCACGCACGCACGCACGCACGCACGCACGCACGCACGCACGCACGCACGCACGCGCGCAAATACCGCAAATAACCCCTATAATTGTTTCGTTCGAGCCGTAGGAAGGTGTATAAACATGGGAGAAGCTAATAATAGGGGAGAAGAGGACTTATAAAATAGAAGGATCGATCTGTGAGGAGCTTTTCGCAGCTCATCCTAGTCGTGTCGTGGCATTTCCATGCCCAACACTTCGGTGTCTCACGCCCACTTTTTCCCTCTACTCGTTTGGTCTACTCGGCCGCTCACGCCCCCATCCCTCTTCCACTACCGTTCGTCTGTGGATTTCACCGGTCGGGGTCCAGTCGATTCAAAACGCGCCGCCCGCCGCGCTGCCCTTTCGGCTGGCGCGATCGCGCGCGCCCAAGCCGCCCTCTATCCACGCCAGAGGCCGCGCTCAACAATGACAACAACACCTACCCATCTGTCTGTGTGTCCCTTGGCTAGGTTCGCACCGCTTGTTCCGCTGCAATCCCACAACTGCGAGCGATCGGAGACTTTCTGGGTCGATCCGCGTGGCAGACAGCGGCGCGGGATTCAGTTTTGACGCTACTTGACGGGAACCTGCCGCGACGTGACCCGTCTATGGCCGAGCGTGCTGTTGTGCGTACTGCCTCTCGTCGTAGAAGGCCACGTGCAGCTGCTCTTTCCACCGGCCAGAAACTGGCTCAACTGTCTCGACACTGTCGCACCAGATGGCCGTGTGGAGGCGTTGCGGCAGGGGGGGGGGGGAGGTGTGCGTGCGTGCGGCGTGCGTGCGTGCGTGCGTGCGTGCGTGCGTGCGTGCGTGCGTGCGTGCGTGCGTGCGTGCGTGCGTGCGTGCGTGCGTGCTCGACAACGTGCATGTCGTGCACACTTTCAGTGCCAGCCGTCTTTCTGAAGTCGACCGACCGCCTCATCAACGTCACGTGGCGCATGTCCTATGCTCACAGCGTCAGTAAAGCGCTTGACTTACCGCAACTCCTCTAATAGCGCCCCCATATCCAATAATGGACCCCCCCCCCTGCAATAGTGCACCTGGGTAAGGAAAGGCTGAAAGTATAGTGCCTGATGGCACTATTGTAGGATTTACGGTACACCCTGTATTCGTGATTTTTTGTAATGTATTTTTTTGCAGCTGCTTTTGTTGCAGCTTTTTTTATAGCCACAGTAATGTGTTGTCTTATGAAAAGTTGGCAAGAGCGCTGCCATTGTAGGGCGGCGCAGAGTTCAAGATTCTGGACAAACGCGTGAATTTCCTGACCAACCTCAAGCCGATCGGTCTGGAAAAGAGCGACGTCGGCACTTACCTAAACGACAACATCCGGTATGAAAATAGAACCAGCGAAAGGAGGGTTCAGCGCACACACGTCTGAATAAGTAAAGGGGGTCACTAGGGTTCGTGGAACGTCCATACCACTGCATTGACAGGTTAGCACTTGCACTGTAGTTGCCGAATGCGTGACATTGGAGCTACCGACTTTGAGCTGTTCTAAATCACTAAGGACGCGAATACCTTCTCCAATAGTGCCCCAAGGGAACAGAGAGAGCATGAAAGTATAGTGCTCAGGGCACTATTGGAGGAGTTACGGTGTCACGCATGGATCAGTGCCACGCCGACTGCAGCGGCCGCACGGTGACGCTGCAGCTGCCCGACCAGGTGCCCTGCAGCGCGTGCGTATTGCAGCTGGTCCGCCATGCCAACGAGGTGACGCTCTGGGGCGACGACTTCCGGTTCCTGTCCTGCGCGGATTTGGAATTTGTCGACGCCGGTATGCTGTCCTGAGCGCGCACTACACCGTCTAGGCGCGTACGATCGACACTGTAGGAGCCGTTTTTGACTGCATTGAGAAACTGCCTATACCTATATACCGATTTTTGGAGAACACGAAAAGCGGCAACGCTTTTACTGTTACCGGTTCCAACCAGTTTATCCGATCTTGAACCTACCGTACTGCACCAAAACACGATCCCAGTTACGACCCTAAATGTATCTACCGTACCTATGTATGCCGTGGCGCGTGTCAGTGACTATTATAGTGGAACCAGGCTCGTTGGCTCGCATGTCCTCAACCGTGGCACCAAGGACGCGAGCGGCGTCTGCCACTGCTCTGGTCCATTCACGGAGACTACTGCCAGTTTGAGAGTGAGTACGGTACACCAGAATTACGTGTTTGCTTCAGTTCTTGCGCGCATACATACATTGTGCGTTCAGTATGTCCAGTCGTATATCTGAAAGCTTGGAGGGAACTGGGAGGGATCCTCAGGTCCAAGTCGGAACTCTCCCCATCCTACATTTTTTGTAAGCTTTACTGCGCGTCTCAGGCAGAATTGAAAATGCCTTGTTTACAGAAAAAGACAAAAGAAATGTACTTATTATTGAAGAAAAGTACTCTTGGGTATTCGGGCTGCATTATGAGCTCTGGGGACCACTACCCTCACCAAGTGAGCATACGGTAGGGATCTACCTCCACCACCCACTTGGTCAGACTCGGTTGCAATTGCAAGTGTAAATACTTGTGTGTTCTTCGCCAGGGTTGTTAGCATCGTGGAAACGTGGCACTGAGTTCTAGCAGCCAGGTGAATGCATTTGCACCATTTTGAAACCACCGCGCAGACGAGTGCAACACGAACGACGACTGCCACGGCGGCGTCTGCGTCGAGACGGCCAACGACCTCTTCCAGCGCAGCTGCTACTGCCCCTTTGGTCGTTTCGGCTTCCAATGCGGAAAGGGTGCGTGAACTACCTATGTAGACGCACGGCGCACACGCCAGCAGGCTGGCTGGCAACAGCAGAGCAGCAATTAGCAATATTACGGTGCGCTCTTCTTAGCGGCGCGCGACAAGCTGACGCAGTCGGACGTCCGGGAGGGCTGTTTCAACCACGCATACGACCCTGAGGACTTCGCTGACAACAGCAACTACAGTCAATACGGCCTCTTCAACACCAACTGCTACAGCGTCAAGCAGCTGCGCAACAACAGACACCGCATGCTCTACAGACAAGTCACCAACAAGGCCGGCCAGCCGGAGGTACGTACTACAATGTTAAGATTTGCACGAATGTACGGCAAATTTGGTCGATCATTGCGACAGTCGGATCAGGATGGCTAGACACAGAGACTCTTGTGCCAAGCGAGATGGGATTCGGTTGGCTCTAGGTTCGGTACATTCAATTCACCCTTATCAACAGTTGCATATTTGAGAGGACCATACGCAACGCAATGTTGATCAAGAGAGCCAGTATGATACGCAGCGTATTCGCCCAGCAGTTTTAAATTCATATATAGTTAAAACACCTCAATGATAGTACACGTGCTATACGTGGTCCCACCACTGCAGATGGAAGTGATACTGGATTACGCGACGGATTCCTGGGCGGCGCTGGGCTGGCGACCGTCAGACATCTCGGAAAAGGAGTGCTGGCCCTACCCTCTAACCAAAGGCAGCATCAGTGCGTCAGTCAGCGTCACATCACACGCGCGATTCGCAAATTGATACTCTTCATTTTTAGAACAACCAACTGTTGTGAATCGAGCACTGGAGACGGACGCTGACATTTACGAGAAGAGCTGGAACGACGCAGGTCTGTATGCGATGTATATGGATGGAACATTCCAGTGCTGGCGACATTTTACAATTACACACTGCATGCAATGCAAATGCTCTGAAGGAAGGCGGCGCATAAAAGAAACGCAACTCAATCAGACCGCGCAAGGACGATGTATGATCATCAATCCTCCAGCAGACATACATTGTAGACACCATCCAGCGCATACCTGTAACTGGGGGGGGGGTTGGGGGGGGGGGTCCCTCCCCCCACTTGTGGTTTTGACCCTCCCCACGCCCCCCCCCCCCCCAACCCTCCCCCCAGGTTCGTGCGCAAAACCCAGCAAAACCCCCCCCCCCCAGACTTTTTGAAAATTTTCTACTACATACTATATTGCTAAATAAATGCACTTTGTACAGTGTTTTTGAGCAAGAATCGACCCAAAAGTGTCTAGTTTGCGTTATTTACAGTGTATTTCGGCTAAAAAGTACCTATTTTCAGGCTTTTACAGTGTATTTTTGACTAAAAATAAAACAAAAATTGCCCATTTTTTTTTCTGCCCAGACCCCCCCTCCTCCAGATTTTCACCCCACCCACCACCCCCCCCCCCCAGAAAGTGCCCGAACCCTCCCCCCAGGTCCAATTCCTGGTTACACCTATGATCCAGCGCATGACCAATGACATCGCTATTTCCTACACGCATCAAGATGGAAGCTCGACAGACTGATAGGTGTACTTCCAATTCTGTCCAGCTTCCATCTAATGCTGGTATGCTGTCCAGTCTTGTTGGACAGAGGGGATGAATGCCAGCTGCTGGATGATGATAAATGGGCCCTAACCGACTCGTTCAGTCTTCCGCCACCCGATGAACTGCCTCGACATCGTCGTGGGATCGGTGATATCGCGCGAGCAGCGCCAGTGGAGCCGCGTCATCGACAGCTACACAAGAGAAAGGTCCACGCCTCTGCCTGACAACAAATTCCCAGGCGTGTCCTAGCTAGGACCGCAGACTTTGGCATGTTCCAGCGCTGTGAAAAGAATTTAGGCGGAAAGGACGACATTTCCATCGGCTACGGCATGGAAACTCCGGAGCAAAGAACGCGACCGCACGGTGCTGTTCTTTAGAAAACCTATGACAAGTTGGTGCCGTTGTAGATTAGAATGCGTTAAAGAAAAAAAAAACACGCAACGCGTTGTGTACTGTATTGCAGCGAGTTCACAGTCCGACCACGGTTTCCCGTCCTCGTCAGCCGAGAGCGTCCTGTTGGCCTGGGCGGTGGGGCAGAGCCGGACATTTTACGAGAAGGATCGTCTCATGTACCACTCGGGAAATCGGGGAACCCTGCCCGACTTCGAATTCGGACCGCTGCAGGACGATTTCAAAGCGGACAAAAAACAGAACGATGCATCGGCCTACGAGGCCGGTGGGGAGCCGGAGCCAGAGACGTCCGCAGGTATTTCGGTGCACCTCTTTACGTCGCTTGCTTTCTGGTCCAAAGATTGGTCCAAACTATGCACGCGCGTTGGCAGCTTACGGCGTAGTGGTAGAGAATCGGCCTCTTGCGCGTACAGTTCCAGGTCCGATTCTTGATGGAGCCACTAAAACGAGTATTGACCCTATCAATGGATAGGTATTCTCGTGCTGTCACTGCGCTAGAGACATATGGCGTTCTTACGAATGTGGCAAATTCCCTGGCTCTAGACGGGAAGGCGTCATGGATACGGGGTATATGGGTACGCTATATGGGCCAGTGACGGCCTCCCCAATCAACAACGCACGCTCACAGAGCCCTCGGCAGAGCCGAAAGCGGAACCGGAACCAGGACACCACGGCCACGAGAAAGACCACAGCGCGACGACAGACTCCAAGAAGCGCTTGCGAGCCGCTGAAGGGAGTGGGGCCAGGCTCGCAGGAGTCAGCGGTCTCTTGTCAGTCGCCGTCGCTTTGCTACTGGCCCTTTGATGGCCCGAGTGAATGAGGAAGAGCCGCTTGCCTGTTTTGCGAAATGCGATTTTCGCGCCGTGCCGTTAATAAAACTGTACGATTCACCGCGCCTATATGGACTCGACTCCAAATGGAATTATTAGCGTATAGTCCACTCTTTCCCAGCCACAGGACTACACTAACGATGATGCGTCGTTGTGTCGTCGTGTTGTCGTGCTCCCGCTGCTCTCGTCGGTGGCAGCGGGGCGGTTTGGGTGCGTGATCGGGGTGCGGTCGCTGCCTTCTCGGCAGGGGTTCTTCGAAGGCGACACAAGGCAGGGGAAACTCCAAAGACAAAGGGGAAGGGGACAGGGAGAAAAAGATCAAAATACAACTGAGTGACCGAATACTCGGACAGACGAGCGGGACGAAAGGGCGCACTTAAATACCGTGTCGCAGCTAAGACGGAAAAGAAACTAAACTTTTGCGGTATTATGTAAATTACGGAACTAAACTAAAAGTATTTTTAATTAATAAAACAAAATATCATTATTGCCCCTAGCCAACCGCCCCATGCATTCGCTCGCACCCCTGCCACCGGCAACTGGGTACAGCAACAGCGGGGAACCGTACCTTCACTGCCAGCGGCACCCATACCTGTAAGGGGGGGGAGTTCCCCCCCCCCCAGTTTTCTCCTCCCCCCCCCCCCCCCCCCCCCCGCTTCATGCCCGCCCCCACCCCCCCCCACTTCCTCCCCCCTCACTCTTTCCTACAGTTTTATTAACAAACTACACTTCTTAAAGAATTGTTTTTGGGAAAGAGTCCCCGAGGAAGTATCGACCCAATTTGCGTTATTTACAGTGTATTTCGGCTAAAAAGTACCTATTTTCAGGCTTTTACAGTGTATTTTTGACTAAAAATAGACCAAAAATTGCCCATTTTTTTCTGCCCAGACCCCCCCCCCTCCTCCAGATTTCCCACCCCCCCCCCCACCACCCCCCCCCCCAGAAAGCGCTCGGACCCCCCCCCCCAGGTCCAATTCCCGGTCGTACAGGTATGGTGGCAACCCATATCTATATTACTAAAGCACAATGTCTGTCTGTGTGCAACGCGACCCCAAGCGTTGTGCTGCTTGGATTGAGTTGATTGTTTTTGCTACAGCATCGGGTGTTGCCTGTGATAGCTGAAAAATAGCCAAATCAAAAATTATTTTGAATTTGCGCCATACAGTAACCAGTATTGATCACATTAAACGTGAGGATTCCATGTCAAATCAGACAGGGATATATGTAATCGACCACGCTGATCACGAATATCACATCCGTTTTCAAATGCAATACTGTAATCACGAGATACAGCACAATCAATATGTCTATCACATTGTTATAAAAGCACATCGTGTGTCTGCAACGTGATTGTGAGAGTTGTGCTGGATGGATTGAGTTGATTACTTTTGACATAGCTTTGGGTGTTGCTTGTGATAGCTGAAAAATAGCCAAAATTTTAAAAATAGCAAAACATATTTTGAATTTGCGCCACACCATAACCAATGGCTCCCATCATTGGAGCTTTGCAACAATGCAGCACAGAGAGTTGTGCTGGATGGATTGAGCTGAAATTTTGTGTGCAGCATGTCCACATGTTTGCTATCATGGTGCACTGCCCAAATCAAATTTGCATACAGTATCCATTACCATATACCATTGCTGCCATTTCTCATTCCAAGAAGCAGGTGTTGAGTTGAAACTTGCTGTGCAGCATGTCCATGTGATTGCTATTACAGTGCACAATTAAAATATGATTTGCATACAGTATCCACTACAGCATACCATCAGCGACATTCCTCAATCTGCCATTTCTCAATCATGGCAGTAGCTGTTGAGCTGAAACTTGGGGTGCAGCATGTCCAAGTGATTGCTATTATAGTGCACTATTAAAATTTAATTTGCATACAGTATCCACAACAGTATACCATCAGAGACATTCCTCAATCTGCTATTTCTCAATCATGGCAGCATCTGTTGAGCTGAAACTTGGTGTGCAGCATGTTCATGTGATTGCTATTATAGTGCACTATTAAAATTAATTTGCATACAGTATCCACTACAGTATACCATCAGAGACATTCCTCAATCTGCTATTTCTCAATCATGGCAGCAGCTGTTGAGCTGAAACTTGATGTGCTGCATGTCCAAGTGATTGCTATTATAGTGCACCATTAAAATTGAATTTGCATACAGTATCTACTTCTCAATCATGGCAGCAGCTTTTGAGCTGAAACTTGATGTGCTGCATGTCCATGTGATTGCAATTATAGTGCACTATTAAAATTTAATTTAAATACAGTATCCACTGCAGTATACCATAGGAGACATTCCTCAATCGTCTTTTCTCAATCGTGGCAGCAGCTGTTGAGCTGAAACTTGTGTGCAGCATGTTTATGTGATTGCTATTATAGTGCACAATTTTTGTGTTCAATTTTCATGCAGTAACCACATAAAAATGTAAAATGCAGTAAAAAATTAGGCCATACTGATCACAAATCTCACATCCATTTTCCAGTGCAATACCATAATCACAAGATATGACACATTGAATATGCAAATTGCAAATTGTTTATGTTGCCAGTTGAGGGTGAAAATAGCATGAACATATGTAATCCACCATGCTGATCACAAATCAGCCATTCGTTTTCCAATCTGCTACAGTAATCCAAGGATACAGTGGTATCTTTTTCTACTGCTTCGGACATATGTAATCAACCATGCTGATCATGAATATCACATCCATTTTCCAATGTGGTACCATAATACAAAGACACAGCACATTGAATATGCAGTTTTTGAATGGTTAATGTTGCAAATTGGGGGTGCAAAACAGCATGAGAATATGTAATTGACAATGCTGGTCACAAATCAGCTATTCATTTTCCAATCTGCTACAGTAATCCAAAGATACAGTAGGATCTTCTTCTACAGTAGATTCATTATTTCTGTGTTAGTTTCGTTGTGTTGTTAGTTTCTGTGTGCGATGCAGCACAGAGAGTTGCACTTTCTGACTTATCAGACGTGTTTAGAAAGCAGTTCAGCACAGATCAGTGGTGTAGTGCTTATGGTGTAGTGGTTACTATGCTGGAGGTCCTGGGATCAAACCTCTCCCACAGAAAATTGCAACTTTTTTGTTTATTGCTTTTTTTGTTTTGCATGTGTTTGTGTTATGAAGAAAACTTCTTACTTTTTTATTATCTTTTTTTTTGTTTTATCTTACAGGTGTTAATGCAATAAAAACTTGTATTGCCAAAGCACTTTGTCTGTTTGTCTGCAATACAGTCCAGAGGGTTAGTTGCACTGGATGGATTGAGCTGAAATTTTGTGTGTAGCTTGCTTGGAACATTTCACCATTATTTAGGGGCTGAATTTGAGAAAGGTTGCATAATCCTTGAGCATGTGGCACAAATTGCGCATTCCTGTTTTCTTAGTTTTAGGCTTTGCTTAGGCTTAGGCTTAGGCTTTTGCTTAGGCTTCGCTTAGGTTTCACTTAGGCTTCGCGTTGGCTTCGCTTAGGCTAAATCTTTGCTTAGGCTTAGGCTCCTGCTTTTAGGCTCTGGTGACACCCAGGATTGTGACACCCGGTGACACCCAAAAAGGGTCCCCCTTATTGATATGATTGATATGATATGCATTGTGCTGGGTGGATTGGGCAAGTGTAAGCAGCCATGCTGATCAAGAAAATAACCTCATAATTCAAGCAAATAGTAAGCTATTCCCAAAGTAAAACCAATTATTAGGACCTGCCATAATTAGCCCAGTGCAATTACAATGTAGCTGCCTCCTATAGGCCAATTTGAAAAATTAGCCCCAAGGTGGTTAATTAAGGGTTATGGTGTGTCTGCTCAAGATGGTATAGTGCCCAATTTGGGCTACAAACAGTTGTTGCATCAGCGTCCACTGTGTCCACTGCATCTGATGAACATTTTCATAATTTTAGGCTTTGCTTAGGCTTAGTCCAAGCTTATGCTTAGGCATATGTTTATGCTCAGGCTTAGGCTTCACTTAGGCTTTGCTTAGGCTTAGGCTTCACTTAGGCTTAGGCTTCACATTTTTAGATGCAGTGGACGCGGTCCCAACAATTGCGTTTTGCCCCAATTAGTACAATTGAAGGATACCGGTATGTAATTCCTGAATAAAGAGTTACACCAAAAAAAGGTGGAACGTTTTTCTGTATTGCAGAAGTGCATTGGTTGTATTGGTTGACTTCCTTTGGCTTTTTGCTGCAGCACGTTACAGATTCGTCATTGCTTTTCAACTGAGCATTCGCAGCACGATTTTATGACACATTGTATTGATGATGAGTCATCACTGAGAACATGAAAATATTGATATTGAACCATTTTGGAGCACTTTGCAAACAGGAGTCCTGAGTTGAAGCAGCTAGTGTCACAAATGTTAGCAGGGTGCCGATTATTTATCCAGGAAGTTTGGCTGTGCCAGGTCCATGGTAATGGCCAATGGCAATGCATTGTCAGAGAGAGATGAGATGTGAAAGGGTTGCTGTTGCGTTTTGGCTGAATGAGGGTGGCTCGCACAAAAAATGCCGAATATGTGACGTGTGCTGCGTTTGGTTCAGTTTTTATACACGGTTTGTTCAAACTGAAATTGATCAGCTGCAAAGCGTAAGTGGCTTGAGGCGTGCCTTGATTAATACCCCTCTTTTTCAAACTGGACTTTAACAAAATAGCATCACATATTCACCTTTTTTTTGCAGCCACCTGCAAATTTTTCCTTAACACAGTGTTTTTTCGTAAAACAAACATTGATACGCAAAACCTATGCAGGCACGCTCGCACGCATGTATGACTATGCACACACGTGTGCGCGCCCGCACGTACGCACGCTCGCACGCACGCACCCACGCACGCACGCTCGCACGCACGCACATACAGACATACAGCAGCAGACCAGAACGCACACATGCCCCAGCGTACCAAAAAAAAGCAAATGTAGCGTGTTCCGTGGAATCCCTCAATCGCAGTAGGAGACACGCATCATATAGAAACGCGCCAAATTCGGTTCAGATAATCAAAAGTTATAGGCTATCAAAAAATCCAAAGTCTGCTCTGATACAGTGTACACCTGGACAAAGCGTGCCGCGCGTTACTTGCAACTGGTCTGGCAGACATGCGCGCACGATGGCGCGATCGAAGCGTGTGAGTGAGCGTGTGTGTGCGTGCGTGCGCGTGTAGTTTTGCTATAGTGCTGTGCCATAGGGTGTACATTATGTGCGTGCGTGCGTGCGTGCCTGCGCTTGCAGTTGTGCTATATTGCTGCGTTTTAGCATTGTGATGTAAAGTATGAAAATGATCGCCATGACTAGGCGGTCAAGTTTCGTGTTTTAACCGAAATGATCCGACCTACCCACATCGAGTTGTTTGTGAAGCAGCCCATTTGAAGGTGTGCGTGCGTGCGTGCTCATCTGCAGTGCCACATTGGTTCGTCGGAGCATAGGGATGTAAAGTATGAAAATGATCTACACGTGCAGGCGGTCAACTTTTGTGTTTTAGCCGAAGTGATCCGACGTACCCACATCGAGATATAGCGATTTTCCCGGAAGTGAAAATATTTTGGTGCGTTGGAGCGCGTTGGCACTAAACTAAGGAATGAAATGTTCCACACCAATTGGTGATCAACTTTATTATTGACCTCAAAGCGATCCGAGCTAACTACACCGAAATATCGCCATTTTATGTCATTAGTATCATGGGGAGATGTATTTTGGTGCGTCCAATGCGGTCCAATTGTTGAAACTTTTCTAAGTTAGGTCCTGGCCATTAACTTTCCCCTTTATAGCGAAGCTCTGCGACGAACGGTTAGAGCGCCTATAGGGCACAAACTTTTCGGGTCCTTCAAAAAAGCATAAAATCGGCAATATCTCTGGATATACAAAGTCTAGACAAGAATCTTTTGGCACCACAAATTGTTGCCGTGGGTCGCCCATACGTGCAAAGTTTCATCCTGATTGCTTTCGGCGTTCGCGAGCAGTGCTCCAAAAACTGGGAGGAGAACACGAAAAAAAAGCCGCAAAATTGGAACTTTTTTGGAACGATTGACCCCTTACAGTAAAGCAAGGAAACGCGTTATGGCGCGTTCGATGCCCCAGAAGAAGGCGGTTCATTTGCGCCATAACGCGTCGAAATCCGTTCAGGCAATCAAAAGTTATAGGCGATCGAAAATTCAAAAACCCGCGTTGAGAACTGGTCACATATTAGGGGCCATTTATACTTCGCTCCGCTCTGCTCCGCGCAGCGTAGTCGGGAGGCCGCTCCGCGGGAGCCGACTCCCGCGCAGCAATGCGCCGCGGTAGTGGCGTATTGGCCGGGAACCGGTGTAGCGGTTCGACAGTAAACCGATTTTTTTTTGGGGTGTCGGTCGGTGTCGAAAATGCGCGGTGTCTAGCGAAAAAGAAAAAGTTGTTAAAATTATTGGCATTGAGCGAGCTTTCTCGCTTAGCGGGAAAGAGGCGACAGAGGCGGTGGGCTGTTCGCCCATTGCATCAGAATCGTTCCGTCGATGGGATCTTCGCCAGACAGCTCGGTCCGATGCGCGTCATGGACGACGAGTGGCATTGTCGATATTATCGCATGTCCAGAGATCAATTCGACGCGCTCTTGAATCTTGTGCGACACCGAATTGAAAAAAAAAGAACTCACAGGCTGCCCATTTCAGCAGCTGAGCGACTTTCAATCACATTGCGGTTTGCTTGTTTATTTAATCATTTTTGTCGACTTAAATTAAACAATGTAATGTTAAATTGTTTAGGTTGTTGGCTTCCGGTGACATGCAGGTATCGCTGGCGAAGTCTCACGCGGTGTCCCCATCGGCGGTTTGTCAGATCTTCAAGGAGACGTGCGGCGCGATCGCGGACGCTCTCACCGCCGCCAACGTCGTCAACATGCCGACGACTGCCGCTCAGTGGTCCGACGTTGCCAAGGGTTTTGCTGAACAGTGGCATTTCCCCAACTGTGTCGGAGCCGTGGATGGCAAGCACGTCTTGATTAAGTTTAGATATGCTTATGTAATTCCAGTTTTATTTCTGCTTGAAAATGTCGTGTGGCGTCGTTTGCAGTTGACTTGCTTTTTGCTTCAGGCGCCGGCAAATAGCGGCTCGTCGTTTTTCAATTATAAAGGAACCTTCAGCGTCGTCCTGCTGGCAGTCGTCGACAGTCAGTGCCGATTCCTCTTCTACAGAGTTGGCGACATCGGCAGTGCTGGTGACGCTTCCGTGTTCAAGGATTCTGCTTTTGGGCGCCGCCTGGCACTCCAGTGAGAAAAACTGTGCACTTTGACTTCTATGCATAGGTGCTCATGGAACTCATGGAAATTGGGGTACGACATTGGGGAGAGGGGTAAATCACCATTTTATCGAAGAGAGGGGGGAATGTATTTTTGTAGCCATCGAAATTGCGCTTAAAATGGTACGTTCTGCTTTAAAATGTTCATAGACGCAAAATGATCTTGAAATGAGTCTCATCTAGGCAGCTCGGACTGCCGCAACATAAGCAACTGCCTGAGTCGGCGCGAATCGCCCCCTTCGTCTTCGTCGCCGATGAGGCGTTTCCCATGATGGTCCCTGAACGAATGACAATCAAAGCGTGGCACAAGTATTTTTGTAAGCGTTTAGGAGAATTTGCTGCGCCCGTATCCTGGACGATCGCTAGGGGGTGAGCGAGGAAAGAAAGTGTTCAACTACAGACTTTCACGGTGAGCTTACTATGCGATCACATTGAGCGTGATGTTCGGTCACCCCCCCCCCCCCCCAAGGTGGCGCCGCTTCCGAATGAGTTCGGGCTGATCCCCCCCCCCCCTCCCCCGCGGTCGCACCCATCAGTCGTTTTTCATGAATACCGAACAAAGACCAACAATCCCATCCCGATGATTAATTAAACTGCGCTTGTGTCTAGGGCCAGACGAATTGTGGAGTGCACTTTCGGCATTCTGGCGGCAAAGTGGCGCATTTTGCGAAAGCCGCTGGAGACGACGGTGGAGACGTCAGTGAACGCGGTCAGGGCGTGCGTGTGCCTGCACAATTGGCTGCTGGAGCAGCTGCCCCACGCCTCCCCCACCGTCGGCAGCGACACCGACCTCTCGAACATCGAGTCACTTCCTGCCGACCAGCTGAAGGACGTCGAGAACGTCCCCACCAACTACTCGCACTCGGCTGCTTTCGCTAGGGAGACATTCAGTGCGTATTTCGTCGATGAGGGCGCCGTCAGTTGGCAGGACGCGGCGATCAATGTCGGGAAAAACATAAAGAAGTGAGCGCGTTGTTTGCATGTCATCGGGTCATCACACACAACGCTTCGCGCCCCAGCAGCAACATAATCATACGAACAGCTTACTGGCGCAGGTTGTCAATGATGGCAGTGTCCAGAATCTGATTGATTTCTTTCATAATCACGTTCTGCTGCAATTCGGGCAGCTTGCGCAGCCGGTCGACTACTGTAGCTCCTAAAATCGTCACAATAATTCTGTGACCCGACGGAGGGGGGGGGGGGTTAAAAAATGTTGGGGGACCCCGTGGTACTTACACTAGGGGGGGCTCTGGGCATGGGGAACGGCAAACCAAACCGAAGTTGTCGAGAGAGTCCGTCTTGTCGAGCGACTTCAACTCTTTCAGAATCGCGTGTTGAACTGCCTGTTGGGCAGCCCTCACGGATTTCTTGGAGTGCGCTGCGCCACTGGCGGCCTCCTCTGGAGCTGGCCCAGCCGATCTCGGACGAGACGGAGTCTTGTGCACCAGCTGCTCGCACGTTGCCACTGGTGTCGACTGGGGCCGGCTCGGCACTAAACGAATCATATCAACTGTGCATTTCGCATTGCCGCCGCAATAATAAAAGAATCGTTAATAGGCACAGCACCATCTCCGAGCAAGAACTCGGTATCGTCCAGCTCGTCACCTCCGCTCTCACCACACGTCGACGCCGCTGCCGAGGATTGCGACGCCATCTCGTCCTCCAAGCCGAAGCTTTCAAACGACCTGATTTGAACCGATGTTAGTGACACGATCTGGAGTGGAGGGGTGGGGAGTGCGTCATCCCAAAATTCATTCGGAATAGGGCCCATCTGCAGCTGGGTGTACCGCCTCCCCCCCCCCCCAAATTGCACTGGTGCCCATAGGGTGTCTGCGAAAATTGGGGGGGGGGGGGAGTAGGGTGCCTGCCTGTGGAAATTGGGGGGGAGGTAAATCGCCGGTTTGTTTTTAAAGATGGGGAGTACATACTTCCGTATTTCTGGGATGAACATTTATGGCGCTAGTTACCCATCCCAAATCGAGTCCGCTAGGGTATATTCGGTCAGAAAACACACAAAAAGAAAGAAGTTACAGAATAAATTAGTTGCTTACTGGCTCATGACATTTCGTTTCTGCAAGAAGTTCATCTGCGGAAAAAATTTCCATGTTGGGATTTTCTGGGCGGCGCTGCCGCTTGGCACCTTGCTTCGGTTTCTGGCGTTGCGGTAGCCGTCCAACAGCTTCTTCCATTCGGCTTGACAAAAGCGGGCTAAAAAAATAATAACGATAAATAAATAATTAATTTTATTTGATACCAAGTTCGAATGAACGACTGACCGGCAAGAGGCAGCTGCTCCTCACTCTCGTAGCCAATCTCGGGTCCCAGTTGCGAGGCGATTTCCGCCCAGGCGTTCGGCTTTGCATCTCGCCGACTGTAGAGTTTTGACGACATTTTCCAGAGACACTCGTGCTCTCTGACTGCGTCGATTAAGCACTCCTTCCATTCATCTGTGACTTTTGGATAACTGTCTCCCATTTTGCTGGGCTTTTTCGAAGGAATTTTTTAGTTTATCACCAAATTCAATAGTGCGAATCAAAAAATATTCCAACACTGCTGGAATACGCCCTACGGCGCTGCGCGGAGCAACTGTTTGAATTTGGCGTAAAGGTCTCGAATGGAAAAGCGGATGCGCGCAGCCCGAGTATAAATCACTTTTGCTCCGCGCGGAGTAATTTGCTGCGCGGAGCAGAGCGGAGCAAAGTATAAATGGCCCCTTAGGGTTGTACGCTGACGCGTACACCCTGATCATTGGGTTACCCACCCCCAGCCAGAATTTTACCCCCTACCCAGCCCCCCCCCCCCCCCCCCCCCCCCAGAATTTTCCTGAAGTTTTCCAACTTGTCTACAATTGTACAAAGTAGTATATTTTTCGTCTTTTTCAGTTTTTTACCCTGAAACAGCTAAATAACGCTATTTATAGCCTATTTTAACCTATTTTTGACCAAAAGTGCCTATTTAGACACTATTTAGGTACACTTTTACCCTCTGACACCCCATCCCTCTTCAAATCTGCTTACCCCCCCCCCCAGAATGGTCTCTCCGACCAGGGGCGTCGCTGAGGGGGTGCAGGGGGGTGCAGCTGCACCCCCTGTCAGGAATTTTGGGTGTGGGATTTTTTAAGTATTTTTGGGATTCATACCATTCAGGTACATTCATTCATACGATTTATCGTGCAGGCTCTGATGCTGCTACGTAGATAGTGAAACACACGTCCATTTATTCACTCCCAATTTGCATATGCCCGAATTTAGTGGAACAACAAACAAAGAGACAAAAAATTAACAGAGTCTGAGAGCTGAGCAAAATAAAATCCTGCACCCCCCCCCGTCACAAAACGCCAGCGACGCGCTTGTCTCCGACCCTCCCCCCCCCCCACTTCAAAAACCCGGTTACATGTATGCTTGAAATAGTTGCCGTTTCTTCAACAAACGACAATAGAAGCTGTCCCCCTCACATACATGTAACCGGGTTTTTGAAGTGGGGGGGGGGGGTCTGAGAGACTTCTGGGGGGGGGGCGTGGGGGGGGTGGTACTCAGAATTGAAGAGGGAGGGGGTCCCAGAAGGGAAAAAAAATGTTCCTAAATAGTGTCTAAATAGGCACTTTTCAGTCAAAAATAGGTCAAAAATGCGTTAAAATATGCTAGAAATAGAGTTAATTAGCTGTTTTAAGGCCAAAATACACTGAAAAAGGCGAAAAGTACACTACTTCGTACAATTTTAGACAAGTTGGAAAACATCAGGAAAATTCTGGTGTGAGGTCTGTGGGGGGGGGCTGGGTAGGGGTAAAATTCCAGCTGGGGGGCCCCTAACCCCCCAGTTACATGTATGCCCCCTCACGTCAATCCCACTTTTTTCTCGAATTCTGCCGACTCGTTCCTGGATTCTGGTGCAACGACTCCGCTGCGTCGCGCACTAACGTTGTGGGACACCCAACAACGAAAAATGAATAGATACCGTAAATCCTCGAATAGTGCCCCCGGTGCCGCCCAGGTTCCACTCCATTCTTGTACCCGGGGGATCATTTGAAGAGGGACACATACTTGTAACCGGGTCTGGCAGAGTGGGGGGAGGCGCTAAATGGCCACATTCTGGGGGGGGGGGGGGTGTGGGTACGAGGGAATTCCCTTTCCCGAAATCGAAAATCTAGGAGGGAGAGGGGAGGGGGAAGGGCTGAGCCGTGGGAGAGAAAACAAACCTAGCAAACCTAGCTTTTCCGCATAAAAATGCGTGTCGATGGTCGAAAATCGCAAAAATTTTCGCCTGCGGCGCCGATTTTATGCATTACTTGTCAATTAGGTGCCCCAAAACATCCCCGAAATAGCCCAGCGTCTGTAAATTTCGGCAGGATACCCCCTTCCACTAAGTCCTCCCATCCCCTCCAGAAACAAATGCTGGATCCGCCACTGTGTGGAAGGCCTTGAAGAGGGCCGACCCACCCAATAATGGGTCGGTCAGCAGCTCTCATCAGCGATTGAAACTTGATCAAGCCTCAGCCTGAGAGGCAATTTATTAAAACTAGTGAAAACGGATTTACATCATCAGTATGGTTGTATAGACATACGTACGTGAAAACCGGCGGATTAGCGTTGCGCAAATCTGCCCTGCACTTATGCGGCGGACGAAACATTCCATCCTTGACTGGCGACTCAATTCGCCGATTTCAACAAAAAAATTACTTTTCTAAATTAATTAGCAAAATGGACACGCAAAGCCGAGAATTTACTGGGCGAATCGCAGCAGGGTCTCCAGCAAAAGACAGATGAAATTTAGCAATATTTCAATTCGTCGAATAACTCGCGCGACAACATCGGCACGCTGTTGCAAATGGGCTGGTCGGTGGTGCTGGGGCAGGAGCGCCAGCTCATCCCCCCAAATGCCAAAAAAAAACAATATTGCTTTTGGTACTCTGCACTTCTGTAGTAAGCAGTCATTCGCAACATTGACAACCTACCTACGCCCCCCCCCCCTTATAAAGAAGTGGAAGAGGGACAAACACAACAAAAATATAAAAATCTGTGTCTGCCTAACCCCAATCGTCAAAACGTGCAGTATGCAATAACCCCTTCAAGCCACATTTACCATAATGTGTACCATACCAGTCAAGTGCTGCACAAAGCGGATCCAGTAAAACAGCAACAGAATGGTCTAACAGTGTGGCACGTTAGTTTGCCTTCCAGAAATGCCTTCCAGTTCGAAAATGGTATGGGCCGTTGCTACTGATGGAGGACACCATACTACTAAACTAAATAATACAAAAATATAAAAAAACTAACACAAAAAAGACACCAAAATGCCCCGGTTGAGCTGTAATTGCCATTCCAGCATGGGCTATAGGATTTCCCATCAAAAATGTCTCGACAAATTCCAAAGTCGGCTGTGCCAGAACGGCGAGAAATTCTCAAACAACTGAAACGACGGCGCGTGGAGAACGCACCGAAATGACACGCAATCAATTTCTTAAAGATATTGGCCGTACTTTTTTACCAATAAATTTGTATTTTAGCTCAGAGAAAAATAGAAGAAGCATAGAAGACAGATGCAGACGAATGCTAGAACAGCCGAATAATCATAAATTGAAAAGATATAGAAGGTCCAGTATTTCATATCACAATGTAAATACTATTTTTACTGCTGCAATCAAAGCATGAAAGCAACATAAACAAAGTTCAGCTTGTCTTGCCCACAATTTGCCATCGTGTAGCGTGTAGCATAAACGTCCATTACATGTTTCTACACTGTGATATAATGGTTAGTCGGATGCACTTTTCGTTAATCGAGAAACGCGCAGTTTGCAAATACCTCCCAAAAAACCTCGTAGGACTAGATCTGACAGTGGTTTCTTTAAAGATTTTCCGCAATGTACAGATATCCACCATGTCGCAAGCTAGAGCCAGTGGCGATAGGTGTAGATTGGTCCAAAAGCCAGGGGGGGGGGGGTCTCTGGGGGTTTCGGGGAGGGGTGGGTCTAGAGCCGTCCAGGATACCGAGATCGAAAATTTTGGAGGTGGGGCGGTTGAAGTGGAGGATTTTACACCATAATAACGCAACGCGTAAAATGGGAACTTTTGGTCTAAATGGGTCGAAAGAAGGTGAAAATAGCACGTTTCAGCCGTTTTTGGGTCACACTACACTGAAAAAGAAACAGAAACACGCTTTTTTTAATATTGAGAGACGGTTTCCCGAAGTTATCCAGGATGGCGATGGCCAGGGGGGCTTCTCTCCCGGAAAAAAAGCGGGACGGCTATAGCCAGGGGGAGGGTGACCCTCCAAGACCCCCTGAGCCCACCTATGCCAGTGGCGGATGCAGGGGAGGGAGTCGAAAAAAAATTGTGGCTGGGGAGGGGTCGAAATGGAAGATTTTGCACCAAAATAACGTGTAAACGGGTAGTTTTTGGTCGAACATGGAAAAAAGGTCTAAATAGAACTTTTCAGGCGTTCTTCTTGGGTCACACTACACCAAAATAAAACAAAAACACAATTTTTTCAATATTGGGAGAGGCTTTCCAGCAAATTATCTTATCCGGGATGGCTCTTATCCGGGATGGCGATGGTCAGGGGGGGGGGCACCCCCCCCCCCCAGATCCCACTAAGCCCACCTATGCACTGAACTGGACAGTGCAGATCATTACGCGCACCCAAATAGTAAAATGTTGACCCGAAAAGACGAAAAGAAACCGTGATGGACACACGCACGCACGCACGCACGCACGCATACACACACACACCCACGCTGTTTCCACCTATATCCTAGCGAGGCACCTCATTCTCAGCCGCTCATTTTAAAGCACTACTAATTAGCTGCCGCATTTTGCGACGCCGGATTCAAAGCAAAAAGAAACTAAGGAACTGTCACTGTGTCAAACAGTTCTCTTTCGCAAGCGGAAAAAAACGTTTCACACCAACTTCTAATAGTCGCGCGAAAGAGGATCGGTTACTATCCTTAAATCTGGAGTGTCGTGGTATAAAAAGGGAAAACGTAACCAAAATCGTAACTCCTTTCAAATGGCTGGCAAAACGTGGCAAAGCATAGGCTCTGCGCACTCGTGGAGGCAATGTCCTCCGCTGAAGCTGCAGCAGCGTTCCAAAGAAACAATCAATGATTCATTGGCCATAATTGCTACCATTCTACCAAACACAACACCCTGAGGAAGTTCTCAGCAGGCAGAAACAGAAGAGAGGTGGTGTAGTAGTCTGACAGAAGCTGCTGAATATCGACACGAGTTTATACTTAAAAAAATTGAAGTTTTGCGTGTTCGTTTGAACCCACTTCACGCGACAATAGCGTGGAAACGATTTTAACAAATGCGCCACACATAGTATCTTGGCTGCTGCGGATGTCGGGGCCCGATGCGCGGTACGATAGGCCGCAATAGGTCGCAGTAGGTGTCGGTGTCTTTTACTTTTAACCGACCAGAAAGCGATTTTGGGTCTGCTCAAACTTGGTTCTGGCTTAGGCTTAGGCTTCCGCCCGGACACCACTATTTGCCCGTGTAAAGTACGTAGCCCAATCCTTCAAGCTTAGGCTGTGTTTCCAGTTTTGCTTCGCCCTTAGAGCATTTGTCTCTCAATTCTGCGTTTTTCTTAGTCTTAGGCTCACCACTGTTGCAGGCAAAAATTATCCGACAGGGGCAGGGCAGAGGTCAAAACTGTTTCGCACCATAGGTATACCTAAATTGTCAATAGAAAGCTAAGTTTTGCACGTTTGGCGCCGCATGCGACATTTTTGCACGCTTTACCCTCAGGTTCTTCGTTGACATGACAGCTGGGGTCACTTGCAGTTTTCCTAACTTGGCAGCAAGCACAGGGTCCAAAGTTTGTTAAAAACTGCTTTGAAATTGATAAACAATCGCACGAGGAAACGTACCATACCTGCGCGCTTTGATACCATACCAGCCACACTTGCTAGTTTTTTGAGTACGGTAGCTGTCGGGTACTCTCTGTCAAGCATTTTTTGTAGAGAGATTACAAAACAATACTGAAATTAGCCTAACAAGGAGTGTTGTTCAGAGCGTGTTTGTAAGCCCCCTTGCCCCTCTCCTACACAGAAAATGGAAAAAGGCGTAGGAAACCTAAAAATCACAGACACGCGACAGTGCAAAGTTTAATAATTAATTTGTGTGTTTTTTAACCTTTAAAAGTACTATAGCATTTCACAAAATCTCTAGATTCCTTGGCTCCTCGACTGTATGGCATGGTGCCGAGCGGTGTGGTGTCGATCGGCTTGTTGTGTATCGATTTCATCTTGATCGCTGCTGATCCATTCGACAATTCCCATTTCGTGGCGCCAAGGGATACGGTAGTGCATCTGTTTGAATGGCCATGGACGGCCATTGCGCAGGAATGAAAGCAATTTCTGGGAGCCAACCAGTTTGCCGCAGTACAGGTATGCGCTGACAGTAATACAACAGCAAAACAACAGCACGGCGCTGCCACTGCCAATGTCAGTGCCAGTGCGTGCGTGCTTGTGCGACGCTTATCCACCAGTTTTTGTGACGCGGATGGATGACCGTGCTTTCCTCATCACAGGTCTCCCCTCCCCAAGAGCACGCGGTGTTCTCAGAGTACGGTACCGTACCCTGGTACATCCGTTACCAGCCAGTCTCCTACCGACTTGCGCGCAGTCGCGGCGGCGAGAGAGAGAGAGAGAGAGAGAGAGAGAGAGAGAGAGAGAGAGAGAGAGAGAGAGAGAGAGAGAGAGAGAGAGAGAGAGAGAGAGAGAGAGAGAGAGAGAGAGAGAGAGAGATGCCGTAGATCGCAACATGCTACAACCATGCAAACTTTCTCAAAGTACTGTTTTACGGTACGCGTCACCGTTCGCCTATGTTACAGCGGGGTACGAATCAGTTTGCGCTCCTCATTAACACACAGCTTTTGATCGTCTATGGGCTGAAATGCAGATCTCTTGACACTGGCCCGCCCAAAGTTTTCTTTGCACTGCTCGAGCCTGCCTGCGCGTGCGTGCGTGCGTGCGTGCGTGCGTGCGTGCGTGCGTGCGTGCGTGCGTGCGTGCGTGCGTGCGTGCGTGCGTGCGTGCGTGCGTGCGTGCGTGCGTGCGTGGGGTGGGACAAAGGGAGAGAGAGGACGTACTCAGCCTCCCTTATCCAGAGAGTTCACTGCAAAATGCACAAATGTCGACTTTGCAACTTGCTTCACATTTGTTGATGCTTGCTTAGCTTCTCAGAGTGTACGTGGACGTGGTGCTGAATCACATGACGACTCGTGACCGGCGGGGCATCGGCTCCCCTGGCACGCCCTACGACGCTACGGCGCCCTCATTCGGAGATCTGTGCAACTCGAGGGACTTCCATAAACCCTGCACCATGAACTTCAGGGTCCGCGAGCAGATCAATCAACTGAATGTGTCCTTCTGTAATTTGTAAGACTCAGTTAGGTCCCACCCAAAGCCTAAATTGGAAGAAGCTCGCATTGGCTCGATATATAAACTGCAATACACGCATAATTTTCCTCGAGTGTGGTTAAATTCGCAAAACTATACATACATGTTGGAAGCTCAACGTTTGTTCACTGCCCTGTCACTCATTAGTAGTTCTGGAAAAATTGTTTCATTTCGCTAGTCGTTTACGGTCGCGGACCTTTTTGAGGGCTCTGCCTCTTTCCAATGTATGTACATGGAATAGGTGCAACGACCGTAACCCGTGTCTGCGAGCGGACCCATCGTACAGTTGCGCGTGGAGCATTCAAAACTGCGACTTGCTGTCCTTGGCCGACCTCAAGACCGAGTCACACAGCGTCGCAGAGAAGATGCGGGCGTATCTCGACGAGTTGGTGTCCATGGGCGTCGCTGGATTCCGGGTGGACGCTGCCAAGCACGTTAAGTCGGGCCAGCTTCACTACATCTTGCGAGGATTGAGGCATACAATCGTGTGTGGTACAGCTTTCGTTCGGGCAGCGGATGGCGCAGTGGTAGAGCCTCGGCCTCTTGCACGCACGGTTCTGCTGGGTGCGATTCTTGATGGATCAAACGAGTATTCCCTATCTATGTATATGGGCATTCTCGTGCCGTCGCTGTCCTAGATTTACAGATAGCTAATTTTGCGGCTCTAGACAGGAAGGCGTCATGGAGATGGCCATTGACGGCCTCCTAGCGCTGCCGCTAATCCAAAACAACAGCTTTCGTTCAGTTAAATTTAGCGTCATTCGGTATTTATTGTGAGAAATTCAAATAAAACCAAGCCTTTTAGTCGATTCGCATTCTATTGTACGACCGATATCCGCTTGTAGTTCCCTCCCTTCGCGAAGCCGTTCATTTACAACGAGGTCGTCGACCACCAGGGACACTTTGGCGAAGAGTCAAATCCTCCAGGCACCAAAATGGCCGACTATTACACACGGTACTTTTTGGGCATTCTTGTGTTTCTTTTTGCACAGGTGGATTTGCTGCATACCGTAAGCCCTATAATTATCCCCTGGGGGCTAATTCATTCCAGCTCTGGGAGGGCGTATAATTATAGTGTTTACGGTAGTACGTCCTCAGATTCCTTCCCAGATCCGGTCGAGTGGTCAACTTTCTCTATGGACGATACGTCACCGACCGACGCCGTCCGGCGGACGCTGGACTTTGGGAAATTGGGCCAATTTGGCGCGTTGCCAACTGCGCAGTGGGACATGCCACCGTCGGAGGAGGAGCTGCACATCCTCGACAACCACGACACGCAGCGCGAGGGCTGCACCGACTATGGTGCGCAATTTTCTTGATCGATTCGGCCATGTGCTTTGGGACATGGTCGAAGCGAGCCAAGGCGTTGGTTTGCCGCCTCTTGGAGCTGTTGGTTCTTCCTGGGCGTCCAGGCTGCCTGTCAGCTGTACCAACCCGGAAGGCAGCGACAATTCCAGCTACATAGTTGCGACTTGCGGGAGCCATAATCGGTTTGACTGCGTGTTTCCTGGAGTGGCTAACGTGGGCGTTATATACATAGAAGCCTTGCGATCATGGAGCGCGCGGCCCAAGCGCAAACCAACAACGGATTAGGGAAGCCAAGTCAGAAATCGCCAATATGAACTTTTCAGCTTCCCAGAGATTTATCTGTGTTCGACTGGCAGTTGGCTCGAAGCCTGCTTGAGTGACGTCACCGTCAATTCTAGACTGCCACAACAATCCAGGGAAAGTGCTGAACTACAAGCGACGTGCTGAGTACGTCATGGCCGTGGCGTTCATGCTCGCCTGGGACTACGGTATTCCCCGAGTGATGAGTGGCTATGAGTTCTCCACCAGAGGACAGGGCCCACCCAGCACCATGCATGACCCCATGCACGTGAGGCGTTCTGGCAACGTTGTTACATTGTAATTGTACGTTTCCACAGACATGGACGTTATTGTAGTTTTTTTTCTGGTGTTCTATTCGAGTATTCCCTGAGCCATGGGGAATCCACGCGTGCGCGCACGCCTGTACACAGTACCTGTCGCTTCAGACACTCTCCCCAGAGTTCGACTCCTCTCTGCAATGCACGAACGGCTGGGTGGGTGTGCGAGCACCGCTGGCTAGAGATCCGCCACATGGTCGCCTTCCGGTCCGTCTGTCACTCCACGGCTGTCGACGTCGAGGCCACTGGCCGACACCGACTCGCCTTCCGCCGCGCGACCAGCCTTAACGAAGAGCCTAGGACTAGGACCTTAGAAAAAGACGTCTGGAGCGGGACCTCCGCTGCAGGCTGCAGCGGCTGGAACGATGCAGCCTACAGTTCTATGGAGCACTCTAAGAGGGCAAAGGTTGCCGCTGAGGCCGACAATGTGACGCAGGCGGCGGCCTGCGTAAATACCGCCGGGTGAGTGGATACTGTAGTGGTGGATTTTGAATTTGAACTGCCTACAATGCGAGACGTCTGTACGTATGTGTTTAGAGCCCTCCTTTCACCGTCGTCTCACACCATGACACTGAGACACAAGAGGCGCAGACGCAGCTCAAATGGCTTCTTTGTGCTCAACAATCATCCCACTAGCGCGTGGACTCGCTCCTTCAGAACAGGACTGCCCCAGGGAATTTATTGCAATGCCATTACAGGTAGAATGGTGTTGACTAGGTATTTTACTCGTCTTACATGCTCATAGGCAGGGTAAAGAGTGGCGGCTGCGTGAAACACGACGGCGTCACGGAAGACGCCGCAATCACCGTTTACCCGGATGGAAGCGCCTTCTTAGATGTGCCAAGTGAGTTTTGCGGCCTTTGAGTGTCGGGGTGTTTGTTTATGTTCCGTTTGCCTTTTTTGTGACGTTTTTTGTGTTTTTGGCCACTTCGTTCATTGTTTAACTAAAATTGGAGTACCGTAAATCCTCCAGTACAACCCCCCCCAATAGTGCCCCCCCTCCAATAGTGCCCCCGGGTACGGCAAGGTTGAAATAATAGAGCCCCCCCTCCAATAGTGCCCCCGGGGGTAAGGGGTATGTTGTGCCATGTGCCTTTTATGGGCAAAAATATAGTGGTAGGTACATTTATAACGTGTATACACACTACTACTAACCAATAATAGTACGTTTCAGCAACTATTAACGGTAAATCAACCATCAAATATGGCAAAAGTGATCAAAATCACCGAAAATTCGGCAATTTTGACAGCGAAACTAGTATTACCATTCAAAATTTTTAGGTTGAAATAATAGAAGCCCCCCCTCTAATAGTGCCCCCCTCCAATAGTGCCCCCGGGTAAGGAGAGGTTGAAAAAATAGTGCCCCGGGGCACTATTGGAGGATTTACGGTATGAGGGTTGCTCAGAATATCCGATGCCACATACGGGTTACCCTTTTCAGGTGTGCAAAGTTTGGCCATCAGTTTAGCATCCAAAATTTGACATGATTTGTACAGTGAGTGATCTGCATGCATTGTATGTCAAATAGAATTGAAATCGTTGATCTTGTCTGTGCGCCTGCTTCTGTTGCTGTGAATTCGCTGTTGATCTTTTCTGAAAATCCGACACTGTTATCTCAAATTTTTTGGGTTGTCTGATGCGATTTGGCAGCGTCACGCAAACGCTTTGTTGCTTAATACAGGAAAGGAAATTTGAATTTGCAAAATGAATTCACCCCTCGCCCCAATGCTCCACCATAATGTACATACCCTACCATATACATGTAAGTTTTTTTGACACGCTTGTTTCTGGCTGCATCCATTCGTCCGCCAATCTTGCACCGCTTATGACGGCGGCGCCATTCTATACTTCTTCTGTTTACACGCGTGAAATGGATACACCAATGTGGTCGATGTCAGCGTTGCGAGCTCCACTGCGCTTGCCTTTGCATTTCTTGCTTTGTCCTGCAGCGTTGTAGGCAAGCAAAATGCGCAGTTTTGTAGTGGCTCTGTCCGCTGCACTGCTCGGAGCGGTGTTATGCCAGTCGGATGATGAAAGAGAAGGTACAGTGTGTGCATACCGTAAATCCTCCAATAAACGCCCTGGGCTCGTTCATTTTTCAATCTGCCTCTGCACTGTTCGTTCTTAGGGGGGGGGGGGGGCGCTCGACAACGCAAACGGCGTTGCAACAATGCTGAGAGCAGGCGCAATAGTCGTGTGTTGAAATTTTAAATTGAACTAGCTGGTCCTTCTCTCGCAAGAACCCGAGCTGACCCCGCGTTGGTTGATGGGGTCTGGAAACACCGGTACTTGTTGACTGTGCTGTGCATGATGGAAAGGGGGGCTTCCCATACCAGTTCATGACTATGTCAAAAAGCCCTGACCCCGCCTCTGAACCCTCGAGGATAAGGCGCTTTGCTTTCGCAGCGTTTCGGAACGCGTCGTACAACTACGTGCAGTCGAAGCTGGTGAAGACGCTGCTGAAGGACTACTCGCGGCTCAAGCGCCCCGTCAAGGACCCCGACACCTCCACCGAGGTCTACATCCACGTCTACGTCGACCACTTGGAGCTGGTGAGTTCCCCCGTGCCAGCTAGAGCTGAAACACGACGCAATGTGGATTCTCAACACCACAAAGGGGAAGATTTCAGTAGGAACTTTTTCGAATTGATTGAAATCGTCTATTTCTTCCACCGAATCCATTTTCGTTTTTAAAACGGTAGTTCTTATACAATATTCGACAGCTGTTCTATCTGCAAATTACCATAATCGTTTCTTAGGACGAGGAGTACCAGACGATGACGGCCACCGGACGAATGCTCAATGTGAGTTTTTGTTGGCTACGGTAAGTTGCTTCAGTTCTGCCTGCCGCACGCATGTGTCTCTGTAGTGTATGTACATTGTGTAGCCTCGAGTGCCTTCCAAAACATGCGATAACTTCTTACTGATTAGATAGAGTAGGGCAGCGTGTATGGCCTAGTGGTAGAGAATCGGCATCTTGCGTGCACGGTTCTGGGTTCGACTCTTGATGGAAGCACTAGATCGAGGACTTACCTTTCGATGGCTTTTCTCGTGCGGTCGCTGCCCCAGATTACAGATGACGTTCTTCCGAATGTCTTCGGCTAATTATGCGGCTCCAGACGGGAAGGCGTCATGAAGATGGGTATG
This sequence comes from Paralinhomoeus sp. GSCO2_6, assembly GCA_030248085.1. NCBI lineage: Eukaryota > Metazoa > Nematoda > Chromadorea > Monhysterida > Linhomoeidae > Paralinhomoeus > Paralinhomoeus sp. GSCO2_6. The sequence continues at coordinate 27,887 of JASAMY010003057.1, forward strand.
CTGCATGGGCCATTGACGCCTCTTTTAGCGTTGCTCCAAATCCAACAACAACAACATACCTACGAGATTCGCGCCCAACCGTACTACTGCACTGCACACAGTGCCTGTATCCCGTCTATTAGAGGAAATACTGTACATGAGTCAGCGTGTTGTTCCAGTGGTGGATCGACGAGTTGCTGGGCTGGAACGACACTCTCTCCACGGAGCCAATGACAACCATCAGGCGAGGCTCCGCCTGGCAGCCCAGACTCAACCACGTCAACAGGTGCGCGTTGAAATTACTGCCGTCGGCCTTCGACTGGGAGGGGGTGGGGTGCGCGGAGCCAACAGGGGCGGCAATACCAGTAGCTGTCGAATGAAAACAAATCACCACATCACAACAACAACAACACCTGTTTCAACCACGCCACAGCGCGGCCGCGTCGCTCGTACACTCGGTGGCCCGATGGCCCATGGCGACGCTGCAGCGGAAGGCGCTGCCCGACGGCACTTTCGGGGCGCGCAACCTGGCGCAGCCCACCTTCTCGCTGCAGTCCACCTGCGACTTCGACTACGCCGACTTTCCCAACGACGTCCAGGCGAGCGGCAGGAGATGTCAGAGGCGTTTAGCACCACCCACGCATTCGCAAATAATCCGAAAGGATTTTCCGACGCTGCGGGACTTTTGATTTTGTATCCGCCATTCTGAAAATACGTATAACGAAATTCGACGTTTGAAAGCCTCAAAAGTACGCCACAGTCTGTGTGTGTGCGTGTGCGTGTGCGTGTGTGTGTGTGAGTGTGTGTGTGAGTGTGTGTGTGTGTGTGTGTGTGTGTGTGTGTGTGTGTGTGTGTGTGTGTGTGTGTGTGTGTGTGTGTGTGTGTGTGTGTGTGTGTGTGTGTGTGTGTGTGTGTGTGTGTGTGTGTGTGTGTGTGTGTGTGTGTGTGTGTGTGTGTGTGTGTGTGTGTGTGTGTGAGTGTGCGTGTGTGAGTGTGCGTGTGATAGCTACGTACCTACATAGGTTCCATGATACTGCAGCACCAATTCATATGCCGGTGAGGTGGATGATGCTCTCACAGGTCGTCCGCCTTTAGACCTGCCCCATCATCCTGTCGGAGGGGAGTACGATGGACGAAATCGACCTCCGCCCCGACACCTTCACCGAAGACCAATTCACCTGGTCGGGCGACTTTTATGGAGAGGGATTCGTCAAGAAGCATATCAGCGGCTGGTATCTAGAGAAGCTGGAAGCCAAGGTGCGCTCTGTGGCAGCAGTTTACGCCAGCCAGTGGGTATCTGTCATTTGCGTATCAAACTTTTAAGCTACGGTAAGCGTAGACTTGCTTATTAATAAGATACGCAGACTGGCAGATTTTGTGTCCAATTACTCTATTGCTACTCCATGTCATGTGGTTGTGCACCGATATGCATGTTTTTTGCTATAGCTGAGAATACTTTGTAACTCGGCGGGACTACAAGGTATGTACTTGTGCAGAGGAGTATTGGCAATTTCTGGCAAGACGCAAATGAGTTCGTCATGTAGTTTCGTTCTGTAACGAATCGCGTCTAAGATCTAAACCTTGCAGATTCTCTACTGGAACCACAGCACTTCGAGTCTAGTAGAGACGCCGAGTACTGAACGGCCCATCGATAGGTCCGAATACGGTCAGATCACATCCGTCTACTATCTTTACGTCACGGTGCGTTGTCGTCAAGTCCCCCACAAGAACAGGACAGTGTTGCCGATCCCTAGGTGCGCCGCCACGCCCCGTACTTTGTGGTCGCGACAGTGTTGCCGGCCCTCTTCTCCGCGGGACTCACAGTGGCCGCGTTCTGGACGCGCACGTTCGACCAGGGACTGTTCGTGCAGCTGGCCAACATGTTGCTGCAGGTGACAGATGTCGCGTGCGCGCGTGCGTGCGTCCGAGCGTGCGTGCGTGCGTGCGTGCGTGCGTGCGTGCGTGCGTGCATGCGTGCATGCGTGCGTGCGTGCGTGCCGGTGCGTGCGTGCGTGCGTGCGTGCGTGCGAGCGTGCGTGTGTGCGTGCCGGTGCGTGCGTGCGTGCGTGCGTGCGTGCGAGCGAGGGTGCGTGCAATCGTGTGTGTGTGCGTGCGTGCGTTCGTGCGTGCGTGCGAGCGCGCGTGTCACGCTTCTCGACGTCTGCAGACTCTGTTCGCTCGCGATCTCATGCTACAACTGCCCGCGGCGACGGATAGCGTGCCGCGCATCGGTAGGGTCGTTACGACTACGATTATGTTCAGTCCACCAGGTGCCTTTCAGTGCGCTTCTACACTTGGAACTTGGGCTGTACTCTGGCGTCGATCGCGATCCTGCTGCTGTTGAACTGGCTCAGCTCCATCACTCGGGCCATGCCCCTGTTCCTGCTACCGTTTACCCGGCTCCACGTCTACGTGCCCATTTCCCGCAGGCACAAGGGCCTACTGGAGAAGAAGATGGCGATGGCTAGGAGTGACGAGGCGTCTGCCAAGGAGACGACGGCCGGCGAGCGCGTGGAGGAGGAGACGGACGAGGAGCGGAGCGCCGAAGTGGAGACGGTGGAGCAGGAACGAGCCGACCGTCCTAGGTCCCAGTTCGCAGCGCCCGTCGGCGACCAGCGCAAGGAGTGGATCAAGTTCGCGGAGATCTGGCGCGTCGCCTCCAGCTGCATCCTGGCCGTATTTATGCTCGTTCTCGTCGTCGTCTACGTCTTCTGATATGCTTGAAGCTCTGTGATTTCATTGTAGCGGATCCTCCAATACCATTTTTCCGGCACGGCAAGACACTACCGTAATCCTCTAATAGTGTCCCCTCCAATAATGCCCCCTGGGTCAGAAGAGGTTGAAAGAATAGTGCCCCGGGGGTACTATTAGAGCATTTTCGGTACTTTTACTAGTAGTAGGAAGAACATATAGAAGGAGGGCGCTAATCTAGAGTGTATGCTCACTGAAAATGGAAAACGACTATGGATAACCAACAAAACCTGTTCTTTCTTGCAGCAGTTGTGGTGCAACAGTGCTAAACGCTTCTGCGCAATGCTTTTTGACTATGAGCGCCTCTTGTTAACGGTGTCTGTGTGCATGTTCAGAAAACAACCAGACAACTGGCGATGTCAGCCGTTTGCACATAAAACTTTACCGACTGAAAACGACATTCACCTCAACGTTTTATGACTTCTTTTGCTACTCTTCACAAATCAGAATCCGAGGTCGGCTTGCTGTCTCCCAATTCAAAACTCTTTTTTGGCTACGGTCGCAGTCACAACGCAACGCAAACCCTATAGTCTGTAACACTCAATGTACGCCTGATTTGGCTTGACATATCGCCGCGTCAGTCAGTTTTCAGCGCTGGAATGACTTGCTTGGCTATTGCCGCCAGACTGTCCGCTCCCGTGCAGTCGACCTTGTTCTTGATCTCTTCAGTGTTTTTGAACGTCATTCCATGGCCCGGCACGACGAAGTCGACCTTCTCGACGCAGAGGAGGCGGCGCATGTTCTTGATGTGCATATCCGACATACACTCGATGCCCTGAAATATCGTGCACATGAAGGCAGATGACCCCAACTGCAAAGCGTGCCGGTGCGTGCGTGCGTGCGTGCATGCGTGCGTGCGTGCGCGCTTGCGTGCGTGCGTGCGTGCGTGCGCGCGTGCGTGCGTGCCGGTGCGTGCGTTTGAGCGCGCGTGCGTGCGTGACGGTGCGTGCGTGCGTGCGTGCGTGCGTGCGTGCGTGCGTGCCGGTGCGTGCGTGCGTGCGCGCGTGCGTGCGTGCGTGGGAGCGAGGGAGGGCGTGCGTGCGTGCGTGCGCGCGTGCGTGAGAGGGGGTGCGTGCGTGCGTGCGTGCGTGCGTGCGTGCGTGCGTGCCGGTGCGTGCGTGCGTGCGTGCGTGCGTGCGTGCGTGCGTGCGTGCGTGCGTGCGTGCGTGCGTGCGTGCGTGCGTGCGTGCGTGCGTGCGTGCGTGCGTGCGTGCGTGCGTGCGTGCGTGCGTGCGTGCGTGCGTGCGTGCGTGCCGGTGCGTGCGTGCGTGCGCGCGTGCGTGCGTGCCGGTGCGTGCGTGCGTGCGTGCGTGCGTGCCGGTGCGTGCGTGCGTGCGCGTGCGCACGCCACGCACCACTTGTTGAGTTTTGGACACGACCGAGTCCGAATTCATCAGCATGTCTCCCACAAAGGCGACCTTCACCAGCTCCTTGTCAGTGTCCTGAATTTCATTTATTCGGTCCGTACGACACCTGGTTTTTCCACTTTCCGCACTCCCCCCCCCCCACTCCACGTCCTTTTCTTCTGGGATTGGGAGTTGCAAATGAATGCAAATGCATCGCGAAATGCAACAGTGAATGGTACCCACCTACCTTGAACGCCGGGTCGGACGTCTTGACGTCGACGTTGTCCACGACGAGCGTCTGGGAGTCGTCGCTGTGACCGGTCGTCTTGAGCACGCGGACGTTTCCTGTGAACGGCACGTCCTCCGTCTTCTCGAAGGTCTCTTTGAACTTCCCCGTGGCGCGGTTGAACTCTCGGTTGAACTCTGAGGTCGGAGACTTCGCGCCAAAGTTCATCCTGCGACCAGCAAATGCGCTATGCATTGCGCGCGCACGCACGCACGCACGCACGCACGCACGCACGCACGCACGCACGCACGCACGCACGCACGCACGCACGCACGCCCGCCCGCACGCACGCACGCACGCACGCACGCACCGGCACGCACGCACGCACGCACGCACGCACGCACGCACGCACGCACGCACGCACGCACGCGCGCACGCACGCACGCGCGCACGCGCGCACGCACGCACGCGCACACGCGCACACGCGCACGCACACACACGCACGCGCGCACGCACCAGCAAGCACGCACGCACGCACGCACGCACGCACGCACGCACGCACGCACGCACGCACGCACGCACGCACGCACGCACGCACGCGCGCACGCACGCGCGCACGCACGCACGCACGCACGCACGCACGGACGCACACGCGCACGCACGCGCGCACGCACGCACGCACGCACGCACGCACGCACGCACGCGCAAACCCCAAAGCCAGCTTACACGTCCTTGACAATGCCGCCAAAGGCGATGACGGCGTTTGGGAACATGCCGATGTTGCCAATGTGGTCTTGATGCTTGTGAGTCGACGCCACGTCCGTGACATCGTAGCGGCTGTAGCCGAAGCGATGGAGGCCCCTGCAGATGTCCCTGACCTGGACGGCTGGCATGCCCGGCTCGTAGACCAGCACCTTGTCCTCGGACAGCACCTGGAGTTGCAGAAAAGGTCAGCAGCAGACAACGCATTTCTGCACAGACACCCTGTCTGGTTTCAAAAAGTGGTCGATTTAAACCTGTTCGAAAGATTGCTAATGCTTTGACCAGGAATTGAACCTTTTTGTGAAAATCTTTGAATCGAAGTCAAGTGCAAGATCAAGCACCATGATGTCCCACCTTTCTCAGTCAGTCGGTGAGGAAAACGAAAAAAAAATGTCGGACGACGCGCACAGGGCAAAAGCGCGAGAAAACACTTACGAGTCCGACGGAGGTTCTAGCTTGTATTTTTCCATTGCCAAAGTCGTGCTCCATTCCTTTGGCCAGCAGTTGCACCACCTGCCATCGAGCGACAAGCATTCGCACAGTCTCCAATGCACTCTCTATTAATTAATTGATTAAGAATGCACCATCCAAAACTGCTGGGACGCCAATAAAGCGGAGCAATTTCCAGTGAACACGACGAAGAGAATGTTTGGGGGAACGCTAGAAGGCCGAATGGCCCATATGGTAGCACACCTACCAACCCATCTCAATGACGCCTTCCCGTCTACAGCCGCGCAATTAGCCAAAGCCGTTCGGAAGAACGCAATCTGTAATCTGGGGCAGCGGCGGCACTAGGGGCATTGAGAGGGCAAGTCCTCGGCGATCCGACCGAGGCCTATAAAAAAAAACCGCACCGCTTTTCCATTTTCCGCTCGCAGTCGCATTTCGCTGTCATGAGGGTTCGCAGCCACCGCCGTCGCGGAAATCGCCAAGCTCAGCAAGAGTCGCAGCATTTTTCTTTCTTCGCAGCGGGTATACATGCACCGACGCAATGACAAATTCAAGCTATACTGGCCCAGAGTTCCTTTGGCCGCGGTTAAAAATTGAGCAAAGTCCGGTATCGAAAGCCATTGTGACGCGGGCAGCTCGCGAGCATATAGCGAAGTGAATTGAGAGAACAATGCGCGGCGGCGGATTCATTCCTGCGCGAAAATAGAATTGTGAACGACGCTGACGGAACTAATCGATACCCCCTCGACAAACGCACAAAGGTGTGCACACGACACCCTAAATGCAAATAAAGCGTAGAAAATGGAGTTCCTGTCAAGACCTGGGCGGACGCACAACGTCACAATGACAACGTATAATGGAGGTTGGCGATTGACGAGTTTATAATTCTCATACTGACGTCCTTCAGTCGAAAACGGTCTAGCATGAAGCAAGGTTTGTACCAGTTGTTGTTGTTGGATTAAGGGCCACGCTAGGAGGCCGTCAATGGCCCGTCTGTAGTATACCACCCGTCTCCATGGCGCCTTCCCTTCTAGAGCCGCATAATTAGCCAAAGACATTCGGAAGAAAGCCCTCTGTAATCTATTGCAGCGACAGCACGAGAAGATCCATCGAAAGGGAAGTCCTCGATCTAGTGGCTCCACGAACCCAGAGTCGAACCCAGAACCGTGCCGGCGCAAGAGGACGATTCTCTACCTCTTGGCCATACGCTGCCCCACCTCTGTCACTAACTCGACGCCCGCCAACCCGCTTCTGTCGCGCCGAGGTTCCAGCTGCACCTGCAGGCTGGAAATGCACCCACCACACGCACGCACCCACAAATGCACTCCACTCGCCCCGGGACGGGCGAGTGGGTATAAGTCTCTACGCTTCTCTCTATCAGAGTCCACACAAACTCGATAGGGTCCTAATACGGTACCTCTTGAGTATACGGTAGCTCTTGAGCGGTGGTGCCACCTTCTTAGTCGGATGCGCAGCGCGGCCGCCGTCAGTCCTGGTGTGGCCCATGCTGTGAGCGTCCTGGCCCCTCGACAAACCATCAGAGACGTGCTCTGCTACATAGGCTTGGTATAGCAGGTGCCTTGCGTGGGTCATCGAGCGCCTTCAGCACGCCATTTCGCATTTGTCTTGCCCCCCCCCCTTTCGTTCTCCAAGTGCATATCTCCTGTGGGACAACCCAACTACTATAAGGCAATGAACCGAAATTTTGGCGCATTGAATCGATTGATAGAAATTACCTATATGTATTTTTGTAAATCAAGAAAAATGTACAGAATTATTTACAGAAAAATTAAATTTTTATTTTTGTATGGTACTGTCTGCAAATGTGGGTGTTTCGCCTCCACGCTTGACACCCGAGAGACGCGCGAGGCTCGTCAGAAACGACGCGTCCCCTTTACATCGTGCAATTATTTCGTAGACTCATCATGGGTCTTCAGACCACATAAAGTGAGAAGAAGAAACCACCTTGTCAACAAACCGCATGCCTATGGCGGGCGGATTGGAGCGCAAGCGCAAATCAAGCGTTGAGGTTGACTTTATTCTCTATACTACGCTATTCTCACCATAAGTCATGGCAGATTGTATCACTAGTAGTTGATCGCATTATCACTGTATCACTAGAACGTGTGCAGTTTTAAAGTGCCCATTTCACTCTACAGCAGAAGTTGTAACAGAGCGAAATCGCCTATCGTGATGTTGGCGTCATCGTGTCTCGACTCTCCCGAATTTAGACGCCACCAAACAAGTAGTAAACCCCCGCTCCAGCCGTCATTCCCGTCATTTTCTGCACAGCTCCCTGCATCGTCCTCGAATCCCTTCTCTAAAGGAAATTGGTTGTGTGGTGGTGATGCTCGAGTCCAGATGCGGTGGGTTGCTACATTGTAGATTGGGGTCTAATCGCCAGTCTACACACAAAACCATAATAGGTGGTATGGTACGGTCAATTCTGGAACAGTAGCCTGCAGTGCTTTCACTTTCGGCTCGGCCACCAGGGATCTATTGGAGGGGGGCACTATCGGAGAGGGAGGTACTAAAATTTTACCATCAAGTTTTTGAATCCTAAAAGGAATTTGCAGTCAAAATTTGCTATTTCGCAGCGTTGATGGTCAGTGGCGTAGAAGGGGAGGTGCGCTTGGCCATCTCAAATCTTTCACGCTACTTACACACCGTACGTCACTGATCTACCGTTTTTATATACGCAGCTTGTTGGATGGAACTTGCTCGACTTGTCGTCTATGTAGCTTGGCCGACTCGAGTCTTCGTGGGGTGGGTAGCGAAGTGGCGGCGAGTGACGCGGCAACGTCGTGTGCGCTCGCGTGGAGGACCAAAAGCGGGGCGCGCGCGCCTAGACGGGAAGAGGGAGAGACGAACGGGTTCGAGGACGCCGATCACACCGTCTGGCGGCCTCGCTTCGGCGCCCCGCCGCCATCGCGCCTCTCCCCTCCCTGCCGACGACACCCCCTTCGGCGCGCCATCGCCTGAACGAGAATCTATTGTTGGGGTTATTTCCGTGCGTGCTGAGCAGAGAAACACAGCAGCAACGATCGGGAAAAAAAAACAGCGACTAGACTGCAGATGGCAGCGCCGAACACCGCGTGCGCTGCTTTATGCAAGCTGTCTGCGGAAGGGCTGTCCAAGAGGCCGACTCTCCACCACTAGGCCATTCGCTGCCTCGCAATCCGTTGGGAATCGAATTGATTTTGCCGTCGTTCTCCTAAATTCAAATCTTTAGACAGGGCCACAACGCAACGCAACACAATGAGCATAGTGCGGCAGTCCATTTCTAGTGTATCATTCATTCTTAGCGCATGTCACATGGAGAATTCTCAGGGATACATTTGTATCTCGTCAGTCAGTTTTCAGCGCTGGAATGACTTGCTTGGCAATCGCCATTCGCCACCAGACTGTTCGCTCCCGTGCAGTCGACCTTGTTCTTGATTTCTTCGGTATTTTTTAACGTCTTTCCGTGACCCGGCACAACGAAGTCCACCTTCTCGACGCAGAGAAATCGCCTCATGTTCTTGATGTGCATGTCCGACATAAACTCGATGCCCTGAAGGCCGTGAGGATAAACGTAGGTAACAGCCCATTTCTAAAGGCGGAGTGTCTCTATGCGTGCGTGCCGGTGCGTGCGTGCGTGCGTGCGTGCGTGCCGGTGCGTGCGTGCGTGCGTGCGTGCCGGTGCGTGCGTGCGTGCGTGCGTGCGTGCGTGCGTGCGTGCGTGCGTGCGTGCGTGCGTGCGTGCGTGCCGGTGCGCACGTGCGTGCGTGCATTGGCACCACGCACCACTTGTTGCGTTTTGGATACGACGGAGTCGTGAGCATGTCTCCCACAAAGGCGACCTTTACCAGCTCCTTGTCCGTGTCCTTGAGCGTCAATGTTTACGTTTCAGCACAAAAACTCGATTCCGCACGTTCTGCTGCAAGGCAAACCTTTGCACACTTCAATGAGGTGCAAACTTCAATGGCACGCGACGCAGGTGCACAGTTCATCACCAGAAAATGGGTGGCTCAGCAGCAGAAGCGATTGGAACGATGGGTCACCGAGCACTGGAACGGAGAGCTGGCCATTACCAACCGATCCGACGTCGGTCGACCACTGCTGATTCGCCAAGAAACGGATGAAGTGGCGACAGCAAGTCGAAATCTTTACTGACAAGATTTTTCTCTGTACCTTGGATCAGTGCTCATTGTATCTCGACGCTCGCTTGTTCGTTTTGCATGAAATTTAATTTGGTCGTGTAATTTTCGTTGGGCCTACATCTGTGTTGAAGGTAAATCCGTCCAACCAGTATTTTTACAGACGGCGTTCTTTCGAATGTTTTTGGCTGATTATTCGGCTCTAGACGGGAGATGTCATGGAGAAGGGTAGGATGCTATACGGGCCATTGACGGCCTCCTAGTCCTAGTGTTGCTCCTGATCCAACAACAACAACAACAACAACAACAACAACAACAACAACAACAACAACAACAACAACAACACCAACAACAACAAGAAGCTAGGTAACCTTGTAGCTGTGTACTTGCACGATTTTGGCTAAGCGTATATATAAACTTCGCTTGCTCGCCGATATCACGGATTCGGTGTGAATTATTTATACCAATTTTCGGCTAACTTCGATAGTTTCATTTTACTCCATGCCCAATTCAAATCCGCCGTAGCGCACTCGCTATTACATCGCTATTGTATGCCACGCGTAAACGTAGTCCAAATTCAAATTACTGGTATCCTGCGGTGAATTGTCTTTCTAGTCTGTGGACTATGGCGAATCTGTGGCGTACTGGGGCGTATCCAACCGGGCGTATGTTCAAAACACCCAAAAGCGTCATTCGTCATCCTACAAATAAATACTGTAACGCGGGCGTTTAGAAGTCGTTTCTCATTTTTAACACGAGCTTCGTTAGAATCCGTAGGTACTGGGTGCGAGAAATGTTTTGCTGTTTTGTTGTTTGTTTTGTTGACGAGAAAGAACTGTTGAAACATCAGCTGAACCACTTACGTGACATGACAGCTCAGCGGCGCGTCTGGCTCAGTTGCGTAGAGTGCAGTTTTAGCCCCCATCTGGGGAGCGGTGCAGTGCCCCAGCCCAGCGGTGCAGTTGTAGCCCCGTGCACTTGCAGCCCCATGAGGGAATTGTAGCCCCAGGAGAGAGCGTGCCTTATCTACATATGACCACAGACGAGACAACACTGCATAACTTGTGCGGCAACCGGGCTGAGCGATTGAGCACTCCAGCTGCTCAATGTAGCCAACATTGCGATCCTATTCTCTCACGCTTTCTCACTATCGTCTCTAAGCTTTCCTTTTCCCCATCGGTTGTCCAGACTATTAGTGCCAGGCTTCTCCTGTTAACGGGCGTTTTAGCGACCACGGAGTGGCGGACATATCACAATGTCACGGCTCTGCGATCTTGCTATAGTTTGACGAATCTGCTGCAATGCAATGCAATGCTCTGAACGACTCTCTTTAGACTATAATATTTTCGACCCCCTAAAGTTAACGTTTATGACCCTCTAAAAATAATTTCTGACCCTCTAATTTAATACATACGCCAACTAATAAAACGCACCCCCTAAATAATCTGTTTACCCCCTATCAAATAGACATTAGCCCCCTAATAAATGCGTCTGGCCCACTAATTATGTCATATTCCCTTTTTTAATATAAGCGCCCCCTAATAAAAGATTTCAAGATATAAAAAATGAAATCCGCCCCCTAATACTAACGATGTCACTTCACAACACCACTCTTCGCAGTCAAGGCAGGAAATGGAGGAGCATTACAACCGATCCCAGCACTGCTATCGCCTTTTTCCCACAACTCTTCAATTCCAGCTGCGCAATCTGCGTCCGACTCTCCGCTTGGCGTCGTTTTTCAGAGCGTTTATATGAATTTTCTGTTTGCCTATTTTTCTTTTGTCTTCTGTTTTTTCTGTTTGTTTCACTGGCCCTCAACACCAACGAGGTCTCCACCACTACCGTCAGCTAGCCGCCGACCTCAGCTATTTGTGACGCTGGCCGACTGGAGGGCCTGCTCCACCCACTTCTATGTGGGTAGTACGCCTTTTCGATGAGAGCTGGCGGCACACAGCTTCGTGCAGCTGTCCCTCCTTCCTGAAGTTCTTCTTCTGCAAGCAGGTAGCCTGCGTCGGCGCCCGTGTGAGCCTGTTCCCGATACCAAATTCGTCGAAGGACACTCCCATTGGGCAGAAGCACAAGCGTGGCCGTCCCCTCCCAAGGCCGTCGCGACTAATAACTGCGAACACTTGTACCGTGCGCGAGTTTTTTGCTGGAGTGTAAATTGGCTCCCATTACATTGTGACTGCTGTCACTGAAAAAAGGGTCCAGTAATATTATTTGGTTCAAGAAACATGTTGTAGGGGGCCATTGCATATCAAAGTGGAATGAATCACATTTTAGAGGAACATCAAAATTAAAAGGGGGCAGTTACGTATTTATTAGGGGGTGACTTATAAAATTCAGAGGGCGCATTTCATTAGGGGGACGCGACGGTTAAATTAGGGGGTCGGACATTTATTTTTAGAGGCTCGAAACATTTATATTAGAGGGTCGATAAATTGGTAGCCCTCTCTTTACAAGTGCGGTTCCAGATACTCTCTGACGACGCCGCTTCTATGTATCTGATCGGGGCTACAAGTTCCTTCCTGGGGCTACAAATGCACTGCTGGGGCTACAAGTGCACCGCCGGGGCTACAACTTCACTTTTCCATCGGGGCTACAAGTTCACTACTTGGGCTACAACTTCACTGGGGCTACAACTGCACAGAACCCTCAGTTAGCAGTGTCCGAGGTGAAGTGCCAACCGCTCGTCGTCGTTCAGTTTTCAGCTGCAGTCGCCAGCGTCGCTGACGGGCGTCGCCGTCAGTCGTCGCAGCATCCTACCTGGCTTTTCCGCGCGTCGTCGTCAGGCAGTTGTTTCCCATGCGATGCAGGTGCGCTCGTGTCAATGCCGTCGTCGCGGGGTCAGCAGCAGGTGTGTCGTCGGGCAAGAGGGAGGCGCCTGCCTCTATTGACGCCGCCGCTCGAGGCGCTGCTCTGTCGCGTCCACCAGCTCGACGGACTCGTAGTAGTCTCCCGTAGTGCCAGACAGGTGCGCGCGTCTCACCAGCGACGTGGCCACCTGCGTCCAGTATCCGTTTCAGTCGTCGTCGCGCCAGCACCACCCCAACGATCACTGTGATTTCAGCCAATCGGGCGTGTTGTTGTTGTTGTTGCTGTAGGGCTGTGGTGACGCCACAGTGTTCTGTTGTTGTTGTTGTTGTTGTTGTTGTTGTTGTTGTTGTTGTTGTTGTTGTTGTTGTTGTTGTTGTTGTTGTTGTTGTTGTTGTTGTTGTTGTTGTTTATTGTTCACAAATGCAATGTACAAGTGATTGCGAGTGAGAGACGCAATGAGCCTGTGCAGCGCTGTGGGTGACATTTCGGTGTGCGTGCGTGCTAACGGTTTATTTTAGATTCGGTTGAGAGTGCGTGGTCGAGTGGTTGAGTGGCGACCCGACATTGACCTGAGGACCGCCCGACCTGAGGTACTGGGACAAGGGGCCATAGTTCCCCCCATTCTAGTAGGCAAGGGGCCCTAGTAGATTGGAAACGACGTGCGACAAGGGGCCCTAGTGGGCAAGGGGCCCTATGGGCAAGGGGCCCTACCCTATACCGACATGGGCAAATTTGGCACAGCAGCGAGCGTGCGACTGCGCTTTAAAAGTGTATTCGCTTGCTTGTTGTATTGTATTGCTGATTGGATGAGAGGGCCGCAGATTGTAGTCTGGGTAGAGAAGTGTGGCAACGTTGAGCAGAAGCAATGACCGCTTTGTGAAGCAACGTATCGGATCGGCTCACCCAGCATGGTAACCAACTGCTGGATTGGGAGCTGACTGCGGACGCCAAAACAGGCTGTGCAATGTGAGTGTGTAAAAGAGCCGTAGAAGTGGAGAACCAGCGTAATCAGGGTGTACGCGTCAGCGTACAACCCTAATATGTGACCACTTCTCAATGCGGGTTTTTGAATTTTCGATCGCCTATAACTTTTGATTGCCTGAACGGATTTCGACGCGTTATGGCGCAAATGAACCGCCTTCTTCTGGGGCATCGAACGCGCCATAACGCGTTTCCTTGCTTTACTGTAAGGGGTCAATACCTCCAAAAACGTTCCAATTTTGTGGCTTTTTTTTTCGTGTTCTCCTCCCAGTTTTTGGAGCACTGCTCGCGAACGCCGAAAGCAATCAGGATGAAACTTTGCACGTATGGGCGATCCATGGCAACAATTTGTGGTGCCAAAAGATTCTTGTCTAGACTCTGTATATCCAGAGATATTGCTGATTTTATGCTTTTTTGAAGGACCCGAAAAGTTTGTGCCCTATAGGCGCTCCAACCGTTCGTCGCAGAGCTTCGCTATAAAGGGGAAAGTTGATGGCCAGGACCTAACTTAGAAAAGTTTCAACAATTGGACCGCATTGGACGCACCAAAATACATCTCCCCATTATGCCAATGACATAAAATGGCGATATTTCGGTGTGGTTAGCTCGGATCGCTTTGAGGTCAATAATAAAGTTGATCACCAATTGGTGTGGAACATTTCATTCCTTAGTTTAGTGCCAACGCGCTCCAACGCACCAAAATATTTTCACTTCCGGGAAAATCGCTATATCTCGATGTGGGTACGTCGGATCACTTCGGCTAAAACACAAAAGTTGACCGCCTGCACGTGTAGATCATTTTCATACTTTACATCCCTATGCTCCGACGAACCAATGTGGCACTGCAGATGAGCACGCACGCACGCACACCTTCAAATGGGCTGCTTCACAAACAACTCGATGTGGGTAGGTCGGATCATTTCGGTTAAAACACGAAACTTGACCGCCTAGTCATGGCGATCATTTTCATACTTTACATCACAATGCTAAAACGCAGCAATATAGCACAACTGCAAGCGCAGGCACGCACGCACGCACGCACATAATGTACACCCTATGGCACAGCACTATAGCAAAACTACACGCGCACGCACGCACACACACGCTCACTCACACGCTTCGATCGCGCCATCGTGCGCGCATGTCTGCCAGACCAGTTGCAAGTAACGCGCGGCACGCTTTGTCCAGGTGTACACTGTATCAGAGCAGACTTTGGATTTTTTGATAGCCTATAACTTTTGATTATCTGAACCGAATTTGGCGCGTTTCTATATGATGCGTGTCTCCTACTGCGATTGAGGGATTCCACGGAACACGCTACATTTGCTTTTTTTTGGTACGCTGGGGCATGTGTGCGTTCTGGTCTGCTGCTGTATGTCTGTATGTGCGTGCGTGCGAGCGTGCGTGCGTGCGTGCGTGCGTGCGTGCGAGCGTGCGTACGTGCGGGCGTGTCAGGCTGGGTCGTGCAATGCACAACCCAACATGGGGCTTTTCTTATGTTAGACCGCAACAATGAACGTTGTTGGGTTGAACGAATACAATGAAAAAGCGCACGCATCTACGTCAGACCTTGATACACAAACGCCTAAAATTGCACGAAAACATATTAAGGAAAAATTTGCAGGTGGCTGCAAAAAAAGGTGAATATGTGACGCTATTTTGTTAAAGTCCAGTTTGAAAAAGAGGGGTATTAATCAAGGCACGCCTCAAGCCACTTACGCTTTGCAGCTGATCAACTTCAGTTTGAACAAACCGTGTATAAAAACTGAACCAAACCCCTCAACACGTCACATATTTGGCATTTTTTTTTGTGTTCGCGTGCATACGAAGGTGCAGTGGCAATTATTAGGACCTACACACACTGCATTCACATATGCCGCATGACAGAATGCCACTTGGTTGTGAGACAGACAGGAAGGACCCCATGATCTTGCACATGGAACACGATGCACGCGCAGGCTTGCACGCACGCACGCACGCACGCACGCACGCACGCACGCAACACGCACGCACGCACGCACGCACTCACGCACGAGATGTAAAATGGTGCATTGCACTATGCAAACGTTGTAGGTCATCATGGGATGATATGCTTAAGGGGAATGACAAATGGAGCCAGTACAGTATGTATGCATTACCTACACATCACTAACTGCAGTGGCAACCTACATGTCACAAATGTTAGCAGGGTGCCGATTATTTATCCAGGAAGTTTGGCTGTGTCACAGGTCCATGGTAATGGCCAATGGCAATGCATTGTCAGAGAAAGATGAGATGTGAAAGGGTTGCTGTTGCGTTTTGGCTGAATGAGGGTGGCTCGCACAAAAAATGCCGAATATGTGACGTGTTGCTGGGTTTGGTTCAGTTTTTATACACGGTTTGTTCAAACTGAAGTTGATCAGCTGCAAAGCGTAAGTGGCTTGAGGCGTGCCTTGATTAATACCCCTCTTTTTCAAACTGGACTTTAACAAAATAGCGTCACATATTCACCTTTTTTTGCAGCCACCTGCAAATTTTTCCTTAATATGTTTTCGTGCAATTTTAGGCGTTTGTGTATCAAGGTCTGACGTAGATGCGTGCGCTTTTTCATTGTATTCGTTCAACCCAACAACGTTCATTGTTGCGGTCTAACATAAGAAAAGCCCCATGTTGGGTTGTGCATTGCACGACCCAGCCTGATCTGGATCTGGATGAGATTGCGTTTGCATACAAAGATCGAGCACTGCTCCAAAATTAGCTTAGCTAATGTTGGCCGACAGTGAACCCAGCGGTGGCCCACCCTGTACATGTAAGCGTGTTGCGCTCTCCGTCAGCCAATTGAGCGGGTTGCCCTTACCGTCAGCTACAATATGTTTTTACGACTCTCTCTCTGCCCCACATCTTGATTGGAAGCGAAGAACTCGTCTGTTCTCCCACCAGTGGTTTTCATCTGGATATTGTTATGCGCACACACAGCAACCGCATACATGTATGTATGCAGTGCAGATGAAGAAAGTTGCGGGGGCAGTTCAGAAGTTGGGAGGGGCAGTCCGCCTTTCCCTGCTCCTCCTAGCGCCGCCACTGAACTAGGGCCCCTTGTCTCCTAGAGCCCCTTGTCACACATTCCCGCCCACAACCCAAGGAGTGAGTGGACATTGGCAAGTTATGTTCAACAAGTTTCAGAAACTTGAAAATCTTTAAACGTCCGCGTTACGGTATTTTTACAATGACGGATGACGCTGACGGGTTTGCAGATACCAACATCCAACAGTGTGGCGTATCGGCAGGCAACCGTGTCTTGTGCCTTACCGCTGACAGACACGACCTTTTCATCTCATCACGCTGACATTGTATCAAGAGAATGCGAACGTGACGTGGTGTGTCTGTGTGTGAGCGCGCGTGCTGGACCATAAGAGCCTAGGTATTTGGAAAAAATATCTTGAACCCCATTCAAACGATCAAAACGCCGCAGGGTGCACTTTTATCTTGTTTTTTAATTCGAAAAAAAATTAAAAGTTTCTTTTTATTAGCTAAAAGATTTTTCGATTAAAAATACTTTCTATCATTATTTTTTGCCCAAAACCTCTGTATGCCCCCATGACCCATGTGTGCATTCTGTCCTTTTACCTTTGTCCTTGTGACTGTGTGTTCTACTACCCACGAATAAACCGTGCGTTTTTGGTGCCGCGTTATTATGTGTGCGCGTGCGATAGTTCTGGGTTCGGGTGGTTATTCGCGTGTTCTGCTAACGGTGCTAGCTTTGAAGGCGTAAGAGCTGATAAGCAGCTAATGCTAGCGGTTTGGGCGGCGCTCCTAGCTACGCTTCTTCACTCTCCACAGAATAAGCAGAGCAGCTAATATTTCTAGCCACCTGCTGGCAAGCTAGTGCATCGAACAGCTAACAGGCCAAAGACAGCTAGGAAAATGAGCGACTTTGACAAGGCCGCAGAACAGGTTGCAATTTAATTTATCATTTCTGTTTATTATTGCACCATAATCTAATAAAAAAATGAAAGTTTAGGTGAAAAACTTAAAGCAGAAGCCGACGAATGACGAGCTGCTAGAGGTGTACGCGCTCTTCAAGCAGGCGACCGTGGGCGACAACAACACCGACAAGCCTGGCATGCTCGACCTTAAGGTCGGGTGGGGACCTAGTCTGCGTCAGACCTAACACAGTGATGTACTGACAGCATCCATGATTCTATAGACGTACACGTGTATGTGTAGGTAAGAAATCCTCCCCCCCCCATGTGTGTGTGGGCGTTGGTGGGTGCACCTCAAAAGGGGATAGCTAAAGGTTGCCCCCAGCGTTGGCAAATCCGCAGGAACCCCCTTCCCTTAGGTCCAACAACGTATGCTTACTCCCCCCCCCCCCCCACACCGCAAAATGCTCCTATGCTCCTATGATGATTGTGGGCATACCTGTAACTGGGGGGAGGGGCTTTGGGGGCCCCACTATTTTCCAACACCCCCCCCCCCCCCCCGACCCCCCCAGAATTTTCCCAAAGGATATTCACCATGTCGAAAACGGTAAAAAGTAAGTAAAGGTTGGTGCTTTTCAGTGTTATATGACTACAGGGTGGGCCACTGTAAACTTCGGATGTTTGATCGCTAATTTCTCAAGCGTTCCTGCATGGATTTTGTTGAAATTGTGCACTCATGCAGAGAGGTCTAACTTAGATCCATGACAAGTTTCAGCTCATTCCACCCATCCAATCATCTGTTATAGCCTACTGTAGAGAACGAGTCAATTTTCAAAGTGCCAACCATGACTATCAACACTCCTGACGCACCACTTAGCTACCGATCGGCGAATCTTGGAGTTCAGCGTCAATGTGTTCAAACGCGCTCTCAATGGGTTCTTTGAACTGTTCAACAGAATTTTGCGACTGGGCATTTACGATATCTTTCACGATGCACCAGATGCAGAAGTCGACAGGACTGAGATCTGGCGGTCTAGGAGGCCATTCAATCGGTCCCTTTTGGCCAACCCAACGGTTGGGAAAGGCCTGATCCAGCCAGCTGCTGACGTTCTGTGGCTAATTACCTTCTGTAACCGTTATGTAGCTAAGTGGTGCACCAAGAGTGTTGATAGTGATGGTTGGCACTTTAAAAATTGACTTCTTCTCTATGGTAGGCCATAACAAATGATTGGGTCGGTCGAATAAACTGCAAATTGTCATGGATCTATGTTGGACCTCTCTGCATAAGTGCTCAAAATTTCAACAAAATCCATGCAGGAACGCTTGAGAAATTAGCAATCAAACGTCCGAAGTTTACGGTGGCCCACCCTGTATATAAAACAGCTAAATAACAATATTTAGAGCCTATTTATACCCATTTGTGACCAATAAGTTCCAGTATAATTCAAAAAGTGGTCGGCTCCCCCACGTTTTGCTCTGGAGACCCCCCCCCCCAGAATTTGGCCATTAGCCCCCCCCCCCACTCGGCCAGACCCAGGTTACAGGTATGATTGTGAGGCTTGTTGCTGAGTAGCATTTATTGTCAACATGTAACAAATTTCGTCTGCGGCGCTGTGTTTTGCAGTCGTCTCAGAAAGCGCATACATTTTGTTGGAAGTTGAGTTTTGCTGGGGGGGGGGGGGGCGGCTGGCTGGGAAACAACCCAAAGCAAACCCCCTAATTTGCACGCACGGGTGTAACTGGTAATCACGGTTTCGGTTTTGATGCGTGGGTGGGGTGAATCCAGGATTTGTTGTGTTTGCGTTTAGTGTTTTGTGCTTGTATTCTTTTTTTTTTCTTGTCGTCTTTTTCACCGTATCACACAAAAGCAACACTACTTTTAGCCCCCTATCTTGACCAGTTCAACGATATTTTGGTCCAGGCATTCTTTACGCTAGTAGTCCCCATGGGTGTCCACCTCCCCCCCCCCCCCCCTGAACCCCACTCGGCCTAACTCGGTTACAACTTACAGGTAGCCCAGCACCACCCCAGCTACAGATATGGTGCCAGTCAGGGTTGCATAAAAAAAATTTCAACTTTTTTAAATTAAAAAATGTTTAATTGACTCACGCGCCATCATTGGTGCCAAATGCCTCTACTATAAGGTACTTTTTGTAGTAACCCTTCACACGTAGCCAGCTACATCTACTGTGTCTGTGTATGCTTTTGACATTGCATTTGGCGCATTCAACCCATACCTGTAACTGGGGGGGGGGGTTGGGGGCCCCGCAGAATTTTTCCAACTCCCCAACCCTCCCTCCCAGAATTTTCCCAAGAGATTTTCACTCAGTCTAAAACGATAAAAGTGAGTAAATGTTGGTGTATTTCAGTGCTTTTCAGTGTTATATGACCATAAAACAGCTAAATACCGTAAATCCTCCAATAGTGCCCCCGGGGCACTATTTTTTCAACCTCTCCCTACCCGGGGGCACTATTGGAGGGGGGGCACTATTGGAGGGGGGGGCTTCTATTATTTCAACCTAAAAATTTTGAATGGTAATGCTAGTTTCGCTGTCAAAATTGCCGATTTTTCGATGATTTTGATCACTTTTGCCACATTTAATGGTTGATTTACCGCTAATAGTTGCTGAAACGTACTATTATTGGTTAGTAGTAGTGTGTATACACGATATAAATGTACCTACCACTATATTTTTGCCCTTAAAAGGCACATGGCACAACATACCCCTTACCCCCGGGGGCACTATTGGAGGGGGGGGGGGCTCTATTATTTCAACCTTGCCGTACCCGTGGGCACTATTGGAGGGGGGGCACTATTGGAGGGGGGGCTGTATTGGAGGATTTACGGTAACACTGTTTAGACGCTATTTATACCCTTTTTTGTCCAAAAAGTACCAGTATAACAACAAATGGCCAGCTACCCCACCCCCACTTTTTGCTCCAGACACCCCCCCCCCCCCCAGAATTCGGCCATTTACCCCCCCACTCTTCCAGACCTGGTTACAGGTATGGTTCAACCTTTTCACCTGTTTGTTTCGCCTTGCAGGGCAAGGCCAAGTGGGAGGCGTGGAACAAGGTCAAGGGCATGAGTCAAGACGAGGCCAAGGCCAAATACGTCGCCCTAGCGAACACGCTCGTGGGAAAATATGGCGTCTAGTAGCTTCTAGAACCTTCCATAACCTTCTAGAACTGATTCCACGGTGCCAACAAGCCAACCTTGCGAATTTCGTTACGTTTGTGCGTTCGTTTTGAGAAGAAGAACGTTGTGCGGGCGCCGGGCAGTGTAGTGGAGTCACTGATTTTTTTTTTGTTTTCTTTATTTTGATGCAGATGATAATCGAAAAATAAATGTAGGACTCGAGGACAATTGGAGTAAAGTTGTGTTTGTTGGATGCACACGTGTTTCCGACTTGCATGTTGACCTTTGTGTACGGTGTTGGCAAAGTTCGAGAAATGAAACCCATCAATTTTCGGTTGGTTACGCTTAAATGCAGCACAGGCTTAGGATAGAAATGCAGGCAGGTAAAGTATGCAGGCAAATTGACTTTCGCGGCTTAAGCCTAAGCCTAAGTCTGATGCCTAAGCCTAAGCCTAAGTGAAGCCTAAGCAAAAGCCTAAGCAAAAACCTAAACAAGAGCCTAAGCAAAGCCTATGCCTACGCCTAAACCTAAGCCAAAGCCTATGTCTAAGCCTAAGCCTAGAAAAAGCCAGGAAAGCCAACTTGCCTGCATGCTTTACCTCCCTGCATCCTTTATCCTATGCCACAGCACAACGTGTGGTTACGCTTAAATGCAGCACACGTTAAATGCAGCACAGGTCGTATATGATAAAGAATGCAAGCAGGTAAAGTATGCAGGCAAGTCGACTTTCGCTGCCTAAGCCTAAGACTAAGCCTAAGCTAAAGCCTAAGCAAAAACCTAAGCCTAATCCTAAGCCAAGCCTAAGCCTAAGCTAAAGCCTAAGCAAAAACCTAAGCAAAAACCGAAGCCTAAGCCTAAGCAAAGCCTAAGCTTAAGCAAAAACCTAAGCCTAAGCAAAGCCTAAGCCTAAGCCCAACCTTAAGCCAAGAAAAAGCCGCGGAAGTCAACTTGCTTGCATACATCACCTGCTCGCATGCCTGCATCCTTTATCACATACAACGTGTGCTGCATTTAACGTGTGCTGCATTTAACTGACACCTTTTCGGTGGGTGTCAACGACACCAAAATAGTGTACGTTTTCTACTGTGCTGTGCGCTATGGTACTACTGTACCTATTCTGAATAATTTAAAATTGTTACAGATTCGATGGTGTTTCATTTGCTTCTCCCGTCGGATACATTGACTATGTGTTGTTAGAAGACGTAAATGCGCAATTATTTGTTCTTTAATCAATAAATATACCTTTGGAACGTAGCTAGACTCATCGGAATTTGCAAATTGTTTGGTGGATTACTGTAACTCTGTGAGTCAGTCCACTGGCTGCAGCAGTGTACACTTTCTGTTTTCGTTTTGAAATTTTTTTTTTTGTGAAACTACCTCTAAATTTTGTTGCGAAGTCTCGCGGCTAACTCTAACTGGCAAACGTTTCTCCGAATTTGCAAAAATTCGCGCAGATTACTAGAAGTGCTACAGTGATTGTATCGCCGCGTTAGGTCAAGTATACTATGCGTTGGCGAGTGTGTGTGTGTGTGCGTGCGTGCGTGCGTGCGTAGGCAGAGCGCGTGTGTGCATTCCTGCCGCGCGCGCGGGTGTTCACCTCACAGCGCTATACGTTGCTCTGCTGCTCATTATTTCCACCTAAAAATACTTTAGAAATTGTTTGGAAACCGCCAAAAAAAAGACAAGGAAATTATTGGCAAAAATGGCTTCTCGCAAGGCGCACAATCCCAAGGGGCGGGGCCGAGGCCGTTTACAGAGGGCCACGAGCAACGTCTTCAACATGTTTGACCAGGCCCAAATTCAGGTTCGTTGAAGACACCACAGACAGCTGGGAAAACAGTAGTGGATACAATTCATAATTCCTTAAGAAAGAATTATACAAACCACTCTCAGCGCACCGATAATATAGAAAATTTTGAGTTTTGGAATGTAAAGTGGGTCTCAAGCGAACCGTTTTTCCATTCTGCTTGTCTTTCGTGAATATCACGGAGGAGATCCATGAAGCGAACAAACGAATGATTTATGATTTATTGAGTTGACATTGACAGTATCGATTTTGCCCCACAGGAGTTCAAGGAGGCGTTCAACATGATCGATCAGAACCACGACAGCTTCATCTGCAAGGACGACCTCAAGGACATGTTCGCCTCACTCGGTGCGCCTGGGGGCTTGTTCGTTTGTTTGTGTGTGGGTCTGGGCCGCTTCTATGACAGAGGTGTAACTGGCCATCGAAGCTGAGGGGGGGTGAATCTGGGATTTTTCAAAAGTCGCTGGGGGTGACCTGCACGTCCAAATTTGATCCAATTTCTCTTTTTCCAGCCTCAATAATGACCTAGAAAATGCTTCGTGAATGCCGAAAACACAGCGCCGCAGGCAAAAAATTGTGAATTGTTGGCAAAAACGCGCTTCAGTAACTCCAAAAATGGTCAGTTGGAGCAAAAAAACAGCGCCGCAGGCAAAATTTGGTGATTTTTGGCCGAAAACGCACCCAAAAGACTCCAAAATGGTCTGTAGGTGAGTAAAATACAGCGCCGCAGGCGAAATTTTTGATATTTGGACAATAAATGCTGCTCACAGGCCTGAAAAACACCTTGGGAAGTATGAGAAACACAATTCAGCCATAGGGGTAACCTGCAGTCAGTGCAGGATTGACTAAAGCTGGGGGGGGGGGGTGTGGTCCTACTTTTCTTGCAGGATTGACCGAAGCTGAGGGGGGGGGGGGGTGAACCCTACCTACACCCTACCCAGTTACACCTATGTTCTATGATCGCGGGAGCCTCAGCTCACACGCGATTGACCGCTGCTAGTGAGAGATGAGAGCCAGTGAGTCAGCCCGATCCTGGGGGGGGGGGCTGGCTCCCCTAACGGGCCTGAATTGAATTGGTTCCGCTGGCCAACAGCTCAAGGGACGTCTGGGGGTCTCGTGGAAAGTCCGCACCCGATAGTGTGTGTGTGTGCGTGCGTGCGTGCGTGCGCGCGTGCGTGCGTGCGCGCGCGCGCGCGCGCGTGTGTGTGTGTGTGTGTGTGTGTGTGTGTGTGTGTGTGCACGCGTGCGTGTGGCGCTGGCTGCTTGTGATCGGTGCGTGCGTGCGTGTCCGTGTGTGCGTCTATCATACCATCATACCACCTAGTTGGTGGTTGGGCGTTCAGGCAAGGACGTGACGGACGAGTTCCTGGAGCAGATGGTGGGCGAGGCGAGCGGACCCATCAACTTCACCATGTTCCTCACGCTCTTCGGCGAGAAACTCACAGGCACAGACCCGGAGGAGGTTATTATTATTTTTTTTTTTGAGAGGGAGGGAGTGCGGGCAGAACGCGCGCGCGCGCGCACGCACGCACGCACGCACAGGCACGCACGCACGCACGCACGCACCGGCACGCACACGCACACACACACACACACACACGCACACACACACACACTGGGGAGCTAGTCCGTTGCAGGTGATCCGCAACGCGTTCCAATGCTTCGACGAGACCAACTGCGGTCACATCATGGAGGATCGCTTGCGGGAGCTCTTCACCACCCTCGGCGACCGCTACACCGACGAGCAAGTCAGTGTCCGTCCATGCATGCCATCCCAATAACTTGTGGGGGGGGCACTATTTCCCCGACCCCCACCAAACCCCTCCCCCAGAAGGATTTTCCCAAGGGATTTTCACCCTAAAACTCTAAAACGACAAAAGTGAGCGCATGGCCTGCCGGTAGAGAATCGGCCTCTTACACAGACGGTTCTGGGTTCGATTCTTGCTGGACCCACTAGATCGAGGACTTCCCTCTCAATGGATTTCTCTCGTGCCGTCGCTGCCCTAGATTACAGATGGCGTTCTACCGAATGTCTTTGGCTAATTATGCGGCTCTAGACGGGAAGGCGTCATGGAGATGGGTAGGCTATATGGGCCATTGACGGCCTCCTAGCGTTGCCGTAATTCAACAACGACATGCTTGGTTCCACAGAGAAAAAAACAATAAAAAAACCGTTTGGAGAAGTTTTTAGGTTGACGAATTGTTCCGCGACGCGCCTATCCGCGACGGCAAGTTCGACTACGTCGAGTTCACGCGCATGCTCAAGCACGGCACCAAAGACAAGGAGGAGCAGCAAGCCGCTAATTAGTCTAATTAGTCTAATTAAGCGCGGAAAAAACTGGCGAGCTCTAGGCGTTTTGCGCGCTGTTTTATTCTATCGTCGTGTGCTGTTGTCGGTTTATCGCCTTCACTTGAGCAGGAGTGACAAAAAAAAACTTAATTCGACGAAAAAATCTTGTGAAAAAGTTGACATCGCCTCGCGCTTTTTTATGTGTACGCCAGGGGGATATTCCGAACGATTTTGCGCAGTAAACGTGTGTCGTTGCTTTCTCTGGATTTTTTGTCGAATTTCCTGTGATTTTATTGCATCGAATAAATTCGGAAGCCCAACCCAGACTCCGACTCATCCGAGTCCGACAGTACTTCTGGGTGGTTTCACGTCAGCATATGTGGCATATTTTATTTTAGTTGTTTAAAAAAAGTTTTCTGAGAATCGAATTTCAGCGCCAGTTTTTGTGTTTCCACGAGGGGGTAGCTGCAGTCATCCGAAAAGTGAGGGGGGGGGGGACAGGGTAGGTGTCAAAATAGGTACTCTTGCTTGGCAAAAAAATGGGGTGTAAATGCCTAGTATCATTTCCGTGTTTCATATGGTCAGTAAACAGTGAACTGGACGCAGCAAAGCGCTCAGTTTTGTCGGGTTGGATAGGTTAAAACACTGGAACAATCCTGGAGGGTTGGGGATGTGGGAGGGGGGGGGGGTGACTTTTGACTCTCTCCCTCCCCCCCCTCCACGGACGAATGCAAAGTGCGCTGTCGCTGGAGTCAATTTGTGAAAACTGCTTTTTCGCTCGATTGTGCCAAAGACTGTCAATGGTGAAAAATGATAATAAACGCTCTGAGCTAAACTATTGGAATCTTTGAGGGATGGGTTGTACTGCAAATCGAAATGCGCCGCGTTAATCGCCACTGGATCGGATCGTGCGAAGATTTGGCAAATATTTGCCAGGATTCTATAGGACGCACAAAGGAACGACAACATCAAAATGTCCATCATTCAGAAAATCGAAGAGATTGAGGCTGAGGTCGGTTTTGCATTTTTTTAGAATGTTTCGCGCGCGCTATATCTCGTATTGGTTGTGAGGCAGTGTTCAGTTTGGTAGCGGGTAAGGCGTGAATGGACACGTTCTACTCTACCTCCCGAAATGGGAACACTAGAAAGGGGAGGGGGATGAAAAGGCAAGGTGGTGGGGGAAGAACCGTGCGTGTCGGACCTACTTTTCCCCATAAAATTTTTGCAGATAAATTGTCGAAAATCGAAAGCCTGCGCGCCTTTTTATGTATGCCTTTTCATGTGTGCGTGAAGTGGCTCAGCACTCGATTGGGCCCCCTTCTGCTAAATCCCCCCCCCCCCTTCCGAAATCAATTTCTGGATCGCGCTTTTGAATTGTAGCGTATACCTTTAATTTTGTATGCTTGTGCGTGCTGTGTCATTGCCTAATAGGCAGCTGCTTAGCTGTTTTATGGTCATTTAACACTGAATAGAGTACTGAAAAACCATTGACATTCGTTCACTTTATTGTTTTAAACCAGTTAAAAGCTGGAGGTTTGATGCGTTTTTGGGTGGGGGCTTGCATAATTCTGGACGACGCCCCCCCCCCCCTCCTGGAAGCACACTCTTTACACACAAACGCACACACAACTCACTTTCCCCAAGGGAAACGGTGTCGTTTTTTTTATTAGCTTGGAGATGCGAGAGACGATTAGGCGAACTCTAGATGGCGCGCACGCAGCGCAACAAGGCGACAATGGGGCATTTGGGGCTCCTGAAGGCGCGTCTGGCCAAGCTGAGGAGAGAGCTCATCACCCCCAAAGGCGGTGGCGGTGGAGGGGGAGAAGGATTTGATGTCGCCAAGACCGGCGACGCCAGAATCGGATTTGTAGGTTAGTTGGGCGTGCGTGCGTGCGTGCGTGCGTGCGTGCGTGCAGGTGCGTGCGTGCGTGCCGGTGCGTGCGTGCGTGCGTGCAGGTGCGTGCGTGCGTGCCGGTGTGTGCGTGCGTGCGTGCGTGCGTGCGTGCGTGCCGGTGTGTGCGTGCGTGCCGGTGCGTGCGTGCGTGCCTGTGCGTGCGTGCCTGCCGGTGCGTTCGTGCGTGCCGGTGCGTGCGTGCGTGCCGGTGCGTGCGTGCGTGCGTGCGTGCGTACTTCTCTTCTGCAGCTCTACATTCTGTCCTCAAAGCACATCACTCTTATCAGTGAGTCAGCGCAAGCCTGGGTGGCACTGGGTGAGACTGTTTATACACATCACTTGAGGGAGGGGGGTATCCTCACTGTATCACGTGAGATCATGGACGAGCTGCTCATCACAGAGATCAATGTGTATGTGTACGTATCTATGTACCTATGCAGTATCACGCGCCCGGGAGCCTTGGTGTACAACACACTGCATTCAATAAATACACGCCCAAAAGGCTTCATACAGTACAGTAACATGTTGGAATGCAAACGTGTGAGTCAGTGGAGGAAGCGACGATCGAGGGTGCATCTGCGCTCATGACAGTCACTGACTGTACTGCTCCAGCGAGTGGGAGGAGTCGGCCAGCTGGCTGTAGGCACCGACTCCCAGCGCCTCTGGGGCATTCTGACCATCCGGAGTGGTGACCGAGCCCCTGGGACTAGTGGACCACCCTGACGAGGTCGAGTCGTGTGGCTCCTGGGCAGAGGAGCCCTGGCTGTGGGTCTCTTCCAGTCCACTGAGAGCCTCTCCAGGGTGGGGATGCTGCATGTAGGTCTTCGGGGTGCTGGCCACTACTACAGTGGTGCCACGGTGCTCTCCGGAACTAATCAGCTGCTGGTCTGGTGAGGGGAAGTGCTCTGAGCCATCACTGACTGGTTATTGGTGGAACTTGGTCATTGTATTATAGTGTGGGA
This sequence comes from Paralinhomoeus sp. GSCO2_6, assembly GCA_030248085.1. Classification (NCBI taxonomy): domain Eukaryota; kingdom Metazoa; phylum Nematoda; class Chromadorea; order Monhysterida; family Linhomoeidae; genus Paralinhomoeus; species Paralinhomoeus sp. GSCO2_6. The sequence goes on from JASAMY010003057.1 coordinate 55,333, forward strand.
TGGCACTTGTGCTTATATTGGGACTTAGAGACACTTCCCTGGTTGCTCCAGCTGGTGGGGACCCCCATCGTCTTCCTCTTCAATGTTGTTGAGGATGGTGTAGCCTCCGAGGTTTGACAGGAATGCCTGGTTGTTGACAATGATCTTTGGGTTGTCATTTAAACCATTTTGTAAAGCAACATTTGCAGCATCAGTGTTGTCAATCACTTCATGTGGTGGTGAAAAGGGGAGTGCCACTGCTGTCTCGGCAGTGATGGCTTCATCAGCTGAGTCTTCAGATGATGTTGCAGATGAGAGATCCTCATCAGGTTTGTGGTCAGGGTTCTCTGGGAAGTCATGAATGCTGGCTGACTTGAGATTCCTGTCTGTAGAGTCCCTTCTGACAATCTCGACCATTGAGCCAAACCCACTTATGTCAGCTGCAGGTGTCTCCATGGCGTTGGCAACATGGTCAAAGTGAGCTGCAGTCACAGATGCAGGGCTTGCAATGAACTCTGGGCTGTTCTTTGCCTTTTGCTGTGCTGCATAGGTGTTTTCAATTATTGTGTCTGGTGAGCCAATCTCTTGCTTGAAGTGATCCTCGGGTGCATGGTGTACTTCAGCAAACTTTTCCAGCTCAATTTCCTTCTCATATATGGTTGGTGTGCCTCGTGTGGCACCATAGTTCATGTGGTTGTTATTGCCACCTTGCTGCAACAGATGATCTGTCTTCTTGGCTTCTGCTTCTGCTTGCTTCCTGAGAGCTTTTCTCTGGTGATAGTCTCTACAACAACAAGTGTCACAGTGTGTATGTGTAGATAGACAGGTTGTGATGTGGCTGCAGCATGCCCACACATGCAACTGCAGAACATAGTATAGTGAAAAGAGGTGCACGCAGCGAGACACAAGTGGACAGGCAGTGTGAGCCACAAATCAAGCAATCATCTTTGCAGGCTGAGCAATGATCACTGGCATTACATGTCTTCTCCCTTGTGCTCTCCAATCCTTTTGTGTGCTGCAAGGGAAACTGCAGTGGTCGGAGCATCTTGGTCTGCCTTTGGCTTTTGTTGTTCACTACAGCTGAAGAAAGAAAAAAAAACACAAGTGCAAGTTGGCAAAGAAAATTGTATAGAAACCAAAAGAAGTGGACATGCCATGCATCAGTGCAGAACCAAACCACTAATGTGCAGCATCAAGCCCGACATGCATGCATCTGACTCACTTGCATACTCGGAAGATTGCAATGGAGTAGACCACAATAAAGAATGTAGCTATGCATATGAGAAAAATCATAAGCCCAATGTTCCGCTTCCCTGCCACCTTCTTCTTGACCTCTGGTTTCAGTGGCTCCATAGGTTCAGTTGAGAAACCACCACCCACAGGGACTAGCAAGGTATCCGAGAGCTCGTGCCAGTGCTTGCCAACAAAATCATTAATCCTGTATGCATCCATGACAGCGGCTGGCCTGAGGCTCCTGATGTAGTTGGTGGTCATTATTGTGTACTTCACTGTTGTATGTCCTTCTGCTGTTGGCTCGAGCTGCAGGATGATCACCCTATCCTGAAGTAATGGAGCATTCTGCTACTGCAGTATGAAGTGGGAAATGTACTGTAGATGTACTGGCCCACCTCTGTAACGTCCAGGTGTGTCCCAGGGCACATGGCTGCATCTTTTTTGCACTCCAAACTGATAATCTGTGCCAGTTTCTGCCGAAGTCTTCTCTCCAAGTCCTGGGTGTTCTCATTGAGTATGTCACCCTTGACGCTGAGAGTGGCCACGTTGATCTTTCCCTCGATCAAATCGGTGCAAGGTCTCTTGTCAACCTCTGGACTGTCAGGATCCGCCCTGTAGCACACACAGAGGAATATCTTCTCCACAGCTCTGTTCTCCCTTGTCGCATTGTTGCAGAGAATGTCATGGCCATACTTCTGGGAGTGAACCATGAGAGGACGGTGCAGCAGCACAGCACAAACAAACATGAGCTGCAGCAGCTGTGGAGAGACGACAGTGGTCCACCTGGTCATTTTTTGGCACTACCAGTCTCTTGCGGAGTTACCCAGGGCGAACTTGGCTGACAAGGCTAAACTTCTTCACTCATGAGTCAAAGAAGAGCTGAAGGGATGTTCGGACTGGCAGAAACGAGGGTGATGACTGCCGGCTGGCACTGATTGGGTTCTGCTGCCGGCCCTCATCCGTTCCCGGTCGTCTTTCTGCGGCTTTGGTCCTCAGGCCCAATTTCGTTCGCGACCATATGGTGGACGGACGCTGCCGTGGTGTGTATGCGTCAAACGAAGTTGGCGCGCATATTGGAAAATACGCGACGCTCCTTTGTCTTCGCTCCTGTCTTCTAGGAAGGCAAATCGTCGACTTGTAGTCGAGGCGGCAGGCAAAACTGAAGGAACAACAAGTTGTTTGTAGCCTAGCCTTGCACGCGCCAGTAGGGCAAGCGATGGGGCTTCTCTCTCATTCTGTCGACACGTAGGTACCTACGATGCAGACCCTACATATGCAACTCTACATGCCTAGGCCTGACGTGGTCGTCACGCGTGTTTCATGGAGCTAGCGCTAGCGTTCCCGATGGCGTGGACACACGCGCTCACACCCGCACATTTCCATTACTTTCGCTCTAGCGAGCCGGCCGTCTGTATACCTCCTCTAGCCTCTACTAAGCAATTTCGACTCGTTCCACGCCGCTTCGCCTGCCGACGACGACGACGCTAACACGGCGGCGTCCGGGCAACAAAGACCCACGCGCGTTATTGACGACCGATTTCCATTGATCCACCACCACCACCAGCGTCGGTCGATCGTTAGCAGAAGCGGCTGGCCGGGGCAGAGGCGCCTGGCGTTCTGCTGGCTGGCGCAGCGCCCTCGCTTGACAACGACGTCGCGCTCGCCCGGCCAGCGTCCTTCCCCGGGGAGGCGCACGACAGCGGTTCTTTTAATTTCGTTCCATCTCCACTCGTCGGCTGGCGCGCCGCCGTCCTCCCTTGCTCCTAGCTTTCCGCGAGGAGTGTCTTCAAGCCGGGCTGCGAAAGAGGTTAGCTGCAGCTGGAATCCTCAGGCTGGCTTGGAGGATGAGAGTGGGCTCTGCTGACACAGCGAAAAGGCTGATACCAATACGGGCTTGCCAGCCGGACGGGCCGACCGCAAAAACGATGGCTTCTTCTCGTGCGGCTCCGCCGATGGCCAGAGAGCGACGAGACTAGAGCTCGAGCTGGAGCTTGCGCGTCGACGCGAGGTCTACTACGTACGCGGCCGTGTGGGCCAGCGCAGCCGTCCACAGCAGCGCGGGAATTGAAATTAGAAGGTGCGTGCTGCGCAATTTCACTTGTCGGCCCGACGACAACGACAATCGTCGTCGTCGTACCGACAAGAGAAAGGCGCGCCGGTCCGCCGACCGACTCAATTTTCGAGCCGACCGCTGTTGGGAGTTGTGGCGCTTGCGCTTGGGTCCGGCCACTCTCCCTTATTGCGAGTGAATTTAGCGCGAGCGAGCGAGCTGTTGATGCGTGGTCTTTGGAAAACGCGACGACCGGGCAGGAGGAAGGGAAGCGCATCGGTCTAGAACAAACATCCGACATCAAACACCGCGTGCTCGCTTTCTTCTCACGAATAGCGAAAGCAGAGATTGAAGAGATACGTGAGGAGGTTGGGTCGGACGCGCTGCGTCACGTAGCTTCTCTGGGACTGCTCGAAGTCGGGAGGGGGTTCGTAGGCCCGAGGGCTGTCGCCTCGGCGCGGACTGCCGTGCTGCAGCAGCTGCTGCTGGAGCTTCTCCTCGATCTCGGCCTCTCGCCTCAGCGCGCGCAGCTTCTGCTTGTCTCTAAAAGTTAAAATAATCGAGACTTCCGTAGTTCGAAAACAAAAATGAACTTTGTATACCTGAACATCCTGAAGAGAAAGCCCAAGAGAAGCGTTAGACAGACGAAAAGGCCGACAACGAGTAGGAGCAAGAAAAGCAGCGTCGTCCAGAATCCAGAACCGTAGCTCCCTGTCGACGGTTCGGTTCCAGCCTGGCTTGACATTGGCTTGACATTGGCGATTCTGTGAAGCTGCAATTGCAGCCGCTTGTGGGGTTTGTGCAGGGCCTTGCTGATATCGGCATGGCAGTTCTTCAGAGCCTTCAGTAGGAGTGTTGGTCTCACGAGCTGTCCGCTGGACAGATTGGACATTTGTTCGACGCTCTCCGCACGCTTGAGCATGGCCAGGCTGATGAGCTTGTCATTCCACTGAAGGAGCAGGACTCTAGCCTGAAAATTGCATGTCGCAGCGATGCGCGTGAGCCTTTTGGTCGAGCACGGACGAACTGTCAGAAATTCGGCCAAACAGACAAGTGCATGGGGCAGCGTATGGCCTAATGGTACAGCATCGGCCTCTTGCGCGCACGATTCTTGACGGTTCCACTAAAGCGATTTTTTTCCTTGTCAATGGATTTTCTCGCGCTGTCGCTGCCCTAGGTTGCGGATGGCGTTCTTCCGAATGCCCTTGGCTAACTGTGTGGCTCCAGACGGGAAGGCGTCGTGGAGATTGATATGCTGCATGGGTCGTTGATGGCCTCCTAGCGTCGCCGGTCATCCAACAACAGCGCGCGCACGCACGCACGCACGCACGCACACGCGCACGCACGCACGCGCGCGTGCCTTCGATATCGGCAGCTGCACGGTGGGACACTTTTCTGCCGTGGCTAGACAGAACTTTCGCAGGCAGGCGGCCGCCGTCTCTTTGAGTCGATGCTCCAGCTCCTCCGTGCCATTGCGAAATGCCGAGGGGCCGGTGCTGGCTATTGAAGTCACGGTCAAACTCGCGTCCGCGACGCGCAGCTCCGGACATTGACTCGTTGAGCACAGTGGAAAGGAGTCGACAATGCCGCTTGCAGACAGCACGAACAACAAAAGTTGCGTGACGATGACGAAGCTCCCCAGGAGCCCTTTCGGTGTTTGGCAGTGGCTCCTTCCCTCTGGCTTGTACATAAGCCTATCACTCACTAGGCTGGCTGGCTAGGAATTGAGGTCAGCTGTGTGCCGCTGGCGAGCACACTGCCGCTAACTAACGACGCTGTGTGTCAGGGCCAGGCGCGGTCAGCTTAATCAACGAATATGGAGGTGGAGAGGAGGGAAATGCCAGTTTGACGACGTCGGTCGCTCGTCTCTCTACGCGTTGTTTTGTCGTCCATACGAGCCATTCCATCTGTCCCGTTCTCCGTCACTCATTGGACATGCATGAGCTGCTCTAGCCGTTGAGCCTGCCGAGCCGATACTCGGTCGTTGTCTGTTGACAACGGCCTCTACCCCCCTCTGCCCCAAGCCAATCTCTGCACTGCCCTCCCGTGCCGTCGCGTCGTCTCCCATGGAAGAATAATGGAGAGGCACTCTCTGTGGAGGCCTTGAGTTGGGTGTCACATGTCATGGGATGGACATGAGATGTGACGTCACAACTTGGGAGGGAAAAGAAAGTGACACAATCCATCAGTGGCACCACATTGGTGGATTTTGATCATGGGCGAATCGAGCTGGGGGGGGGCAGGGGAAGCAAGGTACCCCTGTGAACGCAGTGGGGCTGTGGCGTAGTCTGTAAGGCGTTGGACTCCTGACCGCGAGGTCGGGGGTTCGATTCCTTGCTGGGCAAGGCCACGGCTACCCCCTTGGGCAAGGGGTTTAAACCACAGCTCCGGTTTCTGGCTGTACCGTGGCTTCGGCCAAAAATCAGTGCCGGGTGGGGGCCCACCTTGCCTCGCGGCAGAAGAACGCCCATTGTTATTTATACGGCGCCGCCCTGTGATCTTGTGATCCAGTTTATGGCCATTGTGCTGTGTCGGTGGTTGTCGTAAAAAATAAAGTTTAAGTTTAAGTTTACGAAGGGTGGCCGGGGAAACGAGTGACCACCGCTGCTAGTGAGAGATGAGACCCAGTCAGCCTGCCCCCGGGATCGGGCTGACTGGGTCTCACTAGCAGCGGTCAATTGTGTTTCCCGAGAGAGAGAGGCCTTCGCGATCATAGAAGCGGCACACACACACACACACACACACACACACACACACACACACACACACACACACGCACACACACACACACACACACACACACACGCACACAAACGAACAATCTTTCTATACAATAGCAACACTTTTTGATTTGGATTTCCCCCTCTAGGCTTCCCTTCGGTGGGCAAGTCGACGCTACTGACCAACCTGGCGGGCGTCTACAGCGAGGTGGCCGCCTACGAGTTCACGACGCTCACAACCGTACCGGGCGTCATACGGTACAAGGGTGCGAAGATTCAGGTACAATGTACATGTGGAGAATCGCGTTCTGTACGACGCTGAGGAGCTGGTTCGAACGTACCATGCCTGTTACTGGGGGGGGGGTGCATGCTCCTTGCCCCCCCCCAAGAAATTTTTAAAACTTTTACCTCACTTGCGTGCTTTTCGTTCTTTTCAGCGTCTTTACCGTACTTGAGTTTTCTTGTTCCAAAAAGTACCTAGTATATCGACGCTATTCTGGTGCGGCAATCTCCTCCCCAAAAGGTGCTCTGAGCCCCGGACCGAGTACACGAATAGATGAGCACCGTAAATTCTGCAATAGTGCCCCAGAGCACTATACTTTCAACCTCTCTTTACCTGGGGATACTATTGGAGTTGTGCTGCGTTTCTTAGGTGATTAAAACAGTTCAAAGTAGCTGGAATGTCATGCACTACATATTCATCCATACATGTAACTGGGGTGGGGTTGGGGGGGGGGGGTTACCACCCACCCACTCCGAAGTTTACCCCTCCCCAGCCCCCACCCAACCCTCCCCCACCAGAATTTTTTTGAAGTTTTCAACTTGTCTACAACTATAAAAGGCAGTGTATTTTTCATCTTTTTGCAGTGTTTTTTTACCCTAAAACAACTAAATAACGCTATTTACAGTCTCTTTTAATCAATTTTTGACCACTTTTTAACTTTTTGTCAATGTCAAAACTTTTTAACCCTCTGACTCCCCCTTCAAATCTGCCTACCCCCCCCCCCACGCCCCCCCCCCCCACCAGAATTCTCTCTGACCCCCCCCCCACTTCAAAAACCCGGTTACATGTATGTTACATAACCACTGCTTGATTTGTGTCCCTGTATAACGCAAATCGTATGGTGCGTGTACACCCCTGGGGCACTATTGGAGGGGGGGGGTGCTCAATTGGAGGATTTACGGTACGATTCCGCCAGTACGGACGGCTGCTGCTTCTCTAGCTGCTGGACCTGCCCGGGATCATAGAGGGCGCCAAGGACGGCAAGGGCCGCGGTCGGCAAGTGATCGCGGTCGCTCGCACCTGCTCTCTGATCCTGATCGTTCTGGACGTGCTCAAGCCCCTCCAGCACAAGCGCCTACTGGAGCACGAGCTGGAGGGCTTCGGCATACGGCTCAACAAGCGACCGCCCAACCTCTACTTCAAGCGCAAGGAGAAGGGCGGCATCAACTTCAACGCCATGGTACGCAAGCAAGGGGGGGGAGTTTGGGGGAGGAAGAAATTAATTTACCAATTAAAAATTATTGTAGGTGCCGCAGACGGAGCTGGACGCGGACACGGTGAAGACCATTCTCTCCGAGTACCGTATCCACAACGCCGATGTCACCGTTCGGGCGGACTGCACGGCTGAGGAGCTCATCGATGTGGTCGAGGGCAACCGCGTCTACGTGCCCTGCGTCTACGTCCTCAACAAGATCGACCAGATCTCCATAGAGGTGCGAAGGAAGACAACCACCCACCCACCCTGGCGATACCGGTTGTATCCGGATCAGACCGGGTTGGCATACCTGTAACTGGCGGGAGGGGGGGTTGGGGCCCCGCAGAATTTTTTCCAACTCCCCCCCAGCCCCCCCCCCAGAATTTTCCCAAGGGATTTTCACTCAGTCTAAAACGATAAAAGTGAGTAAATGTTGGTGTATTTCAGTGCTTTTCAGTGTTATATGATCATAAAACAGCTAAATAACACTGTTTAGACCCTATTTATACCCATTTTGACCAAAAAGTACCAGTATAACTCAAAAAATGGCCGGCTATCCCCCCCACCTTTCGCTCCAGACAACCCCCCCAGAATTCGGCCATTTACCCCCTCCCCCCCAACTCTTCCAGATCCGGTTACAGGTATGCGGCGGGGAATGATGGCTCATTTGAGGGCCTGTGGGGGGTCGGGGGGGGGGGGTGGAACGAAGAACGAGTCGGAAAATACGCATCCTAAATCCTCCATTAGTGTTCCGACGCCCAGTAATGCTAATGCTCTCTGGCTAAGTATAGTGTCTCGGGAAGACTTTTTTTTTGCTAAAAAATGGGCTTTGCTAGAAAGCAGTCTAAATCTAAAGCTAAAAAGCGCGCGCGCGCGCACGCACACACACACACACGCACACACACGCACACATACACACACACCACACACACACACACACACACACACACCACAAACACACACGCACGCACGCACGCACGCGCGCGCACACACACACGCACAGTTCAGGAGCTGGACATCATCTACAAGATTCCCCACTGCGTGCCCATCTCCGCGCACCACAAGTGGAACTTTGACGATTTGCTCGAGAAAATGTGGACCTACTTGGACCTGGTCAGAATGTGAGTGGAGACTTCTACATACAGCAGCATGTAGAAATATATACCCCCCGGGAGTGAAATATTAGCGCTTACACTGTACTTTGTAAGGACTCCAATGCCCCCGTCCCACTCTCCCAGTAATCGCCATAGTAAACTGCTGTTTACCGTAAGTTTTCCATTAGTACCACGGGGTGTACCATTGTTCAGTTCAACCTAGCCGGAGCACTGTTGAGAGGTGGAAAGTGGGCATTACTGTACCCGTAGGTGCTATTCTATTCGGTACTATTGGACTACGGTACGTTTCGCACACAATTAGGCGCACCATTTATGGTTGTGGGAGGGTGGGATACTCTCATTCTCGCCGGGTTGTTGCAGCTACACCAAGCCCAAAGGTCAGCTGCCCGACTACAACGCGCCCATCGTGCTCTCGCAGGAGCGGCGGTCCATCGACGACCTCTGTCTCAAGATTCACAAGTCCCTACAGAAGGACTTCAAAGCGTCGGTTGACTCCTGTTATCGATTATAACCCCCCCCCCGTGCAATTTCACAGGCCGTAGGACTGCAGCAACACTCGATTTAGACAGGTTTGAGGGGGGGGGGGGCTGACACATTGCATTTAATTGGGGGGGGGGGGTGTGCAGGCGAAAGCGTGTAGCTGTAGCACATTTGGACCGGTAGTCCAGAGACGTGGGTTCAATTCCCATCGCGCCATGCGCCAATTTTTCTCAACTTTCAATTAATTTTGAAAAAAAAATTCGACAGTTGCCATCATACATGTAACCGGGTTTTTGAAGTGGGGGGGGGGGTCTGAGAGACTTCTGGGGGGGGGGGGCGTGGGGGGGGGGGGTACTCAGAATTGAAGAGGGAGGGGGTCCCAGAAGGGAAAAAATGTTCCTAAATAGTGTCTAAATAGGCACTTTTCAGTCAAAAATAGGTCAAAAATGCGTTAAAATAGGCTAGAAATAGCGTTATTTACCTGTTTTAAGGCCAAAATACACTGAAAAAGGCGAAAAGTACACTACTTTGTACAATTTTAGACAAGTTGGAAAACTTCAGGAAAATTCTGGGGGGGGGGGCTGGGTAGGGGTAAAATTCCGGTTGGGGGGCCCCTAACCCCCCCCCCAGTTACATGTATGGTTGCCATAGCAGTTTTGACGTTCGGCGCATGCCTATATGCCCGAAATGGCCCAATGTGCAAAAGAATTCAACGGGGTACCCTCTTCTGCAAAAGGGTATTTGATCAAAATTCCCCTGACATAACTCCTGGCTACGCCACTGGACTGATGCACCATTTCCTGCCAACAGAAGTCAGCAAGTTACTCTTGAGTACTTTGCACAAATTCTTTGCAGCGCCCTCGTCTGGGGCTCTTCCGTGAAGCACAACCCCCAGCGCGTGGGCAAGGAGCACGTACTGAACGACGAAGACGTTGTGCAGATTATCAAATGAGGTGGTGGTGGTATTTCGGTGCGCTTTTTCTCCCCAATGAAAACGACACCGAAATAACAAAATGTACCCAGAAACACCTGTGTTGGAACTCAGACGATCAGGCATTTAGTTTGTGTCAGTTCTCTGAACATTTGGTTGCGCGCTTGTTGATAGGAAGGAAGGAGTGGACTGTTGTTGATGGGCTAGTTGGTGGGTGCGGGCACACATGCATGAACACCCACAAGCACACACTAACATCTACAAACACCCACACGCCTACAAGCACCCACATGGATAGGGTACCCACGAGTACATGTAGAGTACAAGTACATGCATATAGGACGCATGCGGGGTAACGCGTTAGTGTACAACACTCGTCTTTCATTCTTCCCAAAATCGAACCATGTGCCCGACACAGCGACACCGCATGCACACGCGCGTTTGTCACTCACTGTACGTTTGTCCGCGCTTAAAGCAACACGTCATCGCAACGGAATATCCACGCAGGGGAAGAAGCCCGAAAGAAATACACACCGGAAATATCCACTTTCGTTCAACATATGCACTTCCGTGCGCATGAAAGGCCCATTGAGCATGGATGTACTTTGCTGAATTACAACATAAACATTGAATCATCAATAGTACATGAAAATGGGAAAAAGCTATCCCCCTCCCAGCCCACCGCCTTCCAGCAGTAGACATTGACAGTCTAGCATATTTCGCAATCAATTGTTTTCTCGCATCCGCAAATCCTGGAGTTCAAACGCAGCTCCCCCCCCCCCCATCGACAAAATTAACGGGCTGAGAGACTGCTAAAATCAGGGTGTACGCGTCAGCGTACAACCCTAATATGTGAGCACTTCCTCAATGCGGTTTGTAGAATTTTTAGTCGCTTATAACTCTTGATTGCCTGAACCGATTTTGGCGAATGATAGCTCAAAAGAACCGCCTCCTAAACCGGAATCGAATAAGCCATCCCGCGTTTCGGTAGTCCAGCGCATTGAGACGAAATGACCGAAAATGTTCCGAAAAAGTGGTGTTTTTTTTCCTGTTCTGCACACACTTTTTGGGCCACCGCTCTGGAACGCTACAGGCGATTCGGACAAAACTTGGCGTGAGCAGGCGGTATATGATGGCAATTCGTGCCTCCAAGGGAAATTTCTTTAGGTGCTACGGATCTCGATTTATGGCCGATTTTGTTCTTTTGTTTTGGACATAGCCGTTTTTTGGACCAAAATCTGACAAGAGTAAAACTCGAAAAAAAGCCGAGTAAACCCCAAATGTTTTTTGAGTTTCGTGAACTATTTCTGACGGTGAGTCCACGGCGCTTGCATGACCTTTGAAATTCTCATCACACTTTGAGATATTGTCAACTCAAATTTCGGTAATTTTGGGGAAATTTTGTTAGCAATAGGCGCTTCAACCGTTCGTCGCAGAGCTGTGCTGTAATGATGAAAGTTACTCGTCTGGACCTGGAATAGGTCACTTTCGAGAATGGGAGCGCTCCGATTTCCATGTTTCGCAGCTCGAACCTCTTGGCGCACCCCCATTTTGGGCAAAATTTGGAACTTTGAACGTGCATTATTTTTGATTTTCTGAACGAATTCTGGCGCGTGATAGCTCAAAAGAAGCGCATTCAAAGGGGGAATCGCTTAAGTCATAACACGCTTCCATACGCTTGTGCATTACCGAGAAGTTTCTGGAGATGTTATGAAAAGTGGGTCCTGCCAAGCTTTTTGGTTCGTCGCCCACTCGCGCCTGCATCAATTGAAATGAAACCTCGCAGGCATCTATGCTCCACATCAAAAAATGAAATCGCCGGAGGGACTCTTGCTACATGCCATAGATCGTGAGCTATGGTTCACTGGGCACATTCTTCTTTTTACCATGTTCCCTAAATCAAGTGGTCGCTGGTTCGAATCCCAGTAACGCCTGCCTGTGCTTTTGCACGTGTCCCCGCGGGAAACCCATCAGCATTGCTTTACTGCAGTGTCTCCAGTCCATTCCACATTTTTTGTCTCTTTTCTAGGTTCTTTTACCATAATTTTGGTAATTTTTTAAGCTGGAAAAAATATTTATGGACGAATGCTCACTACAGCCCGTGATACAGAAAATGACACATCTGCACACCCGCACGCACGCACGCACGCACGCACGCACGCACACACGCACGCACAATGTGTACAGTGGTACACGCTTTTCATAAGCTGGTGCAACACTGAGCATGCGTCCGTTCCGGTCTGCTGCTGTGTGTGCGTGCGTGAGTTTTTGATTAATCTTTCTTTTACGAAAAAACACTGTATTAAGGAAAATTTTGCAGGTGGCTGCAAAAAAAGGAGAATATGTGACGCTCCTTTAGGCCCAGTTTGAAAAAACGCGGTATTAAAAGTAGCCACTTCATCAGATGATCAACTTCAGTTTGGACAAACCGTGTATAATCGAACCAAGCGCAGCAACACGTCACATATTCGGCGTTTGTTGTGCGAGCCATCGCACACAGCCACAACACTACCACTATCAATCCACCCTCACAAACTCTTTCATCTCTCTGACGATGCGCATCATTAATTAGGCATTGTATGGATGGTGGACAGGGCACACAGCCAAAGATTCTGCATAAATACCGGTAATTTCGCTACCCTGCCCGTCTTAAATTTTTAAAATGTGGCTTGCCCTTACAGTAAGTGATATGCACCATCAATTCACAATCTTGAGTACCAAGTACAATGTATACCCTACATTCAATCCAATCTTTGATTCTCGTTCATCTTTGTTCCGTTTCTGTTAGCCTGTGCCTATGGACGGAACTGCCATCTGTAGACGTCCAGTCAAGGACAAGGCCCGCTCTCGTCTCTGAGTCCAAGGAATGAAAGGCCTCGGTCCTCATGCAGCCTGGACTGCCTTTCCAGTGATCCAAGCGAGCACAACAAACGCCGAATATGTGACGTGTTGCTGCGCTTGGCTGAAGTTGATCATCTGACGAAGTGGCTACTTTTAATACCGCGTTTTTTCAAACTGGGCCTAAAGGAGCGTCACATATTCTCCTTTTTTTGCAGCCACCTGCAAAATTTTCCTTAATTATTTATGTTCTATACTTTTTCTCGGAATTTCATGCGCACAGGCCAAGTTGTGACGAAAAGACGAGCGACGCATACGCGGAATACGAATAGAAACGAAGAAAAAAGAAACACTTGATGACGCTGACAGTTCCAAAACAAAGCAACAATGCGTTCCCGCAGACAGATTGGCTCGCAGACTCAGATCAGAGCGCTTTAGAAGCGTTTGCAGGAAGAGAGGCGTGCGTTGGCTGACTTGGCACATGTGTGCGCGACAAAAACCAATGGATAGGCGTATACGTACCGAGTATGTACTGCGAGGGTGTATTCACTTCTGGTTGGGGGGGAGGCGAGATATGGGGTTCATTCGTGTGGCTGCATCAAACCCCCCCCCCTGGTAGTGGGCGGCATCGACTCAACCCCCCCCCCCGGATTTCTTCGACGACAAAGCAGCACACCGTGACCCCAATGCCTTTTCACAGCAGCATTCAATGCACACATGGACACCAAGTGCTGTTCCAATCCCCACTACTGCTTCTAGGTCGATTCGGTCTAGATTCTAGAAGCACTCATCGTGCCAGCTGGCGTCCAGGTCGGGCCTAGGCTGCGCCTGAGGCGTGTGCAGGCTGGCCTGAGGCTGTTGCAGAGGGCGCCTCGCGCCGCCGCCCACGGGTGGCCTAGACAACTTGCTTGACAGTACCAAACCAGCTCTTTTGGGGGTTCCCCAACACAGTGCAGTGCCGTATACACGACCATTTAGAGGAAGCGGATGCGGATTTTTCACCATAGTGTTAATTTTTTGTAAACCCTGCTATCACCCCCCCCCCCCACCGAAACAGTTCACAGCGTGTGTAACATGCAGGTCTGGGCGCTGGGTGGAGCACTTCTTGTCCTGGCAAAAGAGGGGTGGTTCGTGCGTAAGGGGGGGGGGTTGTGTCTACACCAGCCTACCAATCTCCATCCTCCCTTTCGGTATTCTCCCTACCCACCTGATTCTCGTTGTCCTGGGCAGGGGTATGGCGGTGGCCCTGGCCGTTGGGCCAGCCCCCTCCGGCCTGGCACCCACGCCTGGGCGTCTGGGCGTGGGTAGGCGACTGGAGGCCCCCTGCTGCTGGTGGCGCACCACTCCCCCAGCCAAACTGGTGGCCGGGCGGGGAGCGGCGCCCGACGGCTGAAGTGAGAGCGAGAGACGTTTCGTTTGATGCTGAAGAAGAGAAATGAACAGGCGGGCACGCACGCACGCACGCACTTCGGGTGAGGACTGCAGGTCGCCGGTGGAGCCTCTGGAAGAGCCGTCGCTTCTGGGCCTCCTGCTGCCGGCCGCCAGATTGGGCAGCGACTTTTGGAGCGAACTGTGCTGGCCGCCCCCGTCGGCGCCTAAGTGAACGTAACTGTGCGTGTGTGCGTGCGCGTGTGTGCGTGCGTGCGTGCGTGCGTGCGTGCGTGCGTGCGCGTGCGCGTGCGCGCGCGTGCGTGCGCGTGCGTGCGTGCGTGCGTGCGCGTGCGTGCGTGCGTGCGTGCGTGCGTGCGTGCGTGCGCACCCAGGGTGGCACCGTGGCCGGCCGACCGCCTGCTGTAGGAGGGCCCGGGAGGCGCCGCTGTCGCGGGACGCGCGCCTAAAATATTTTTCAATACATTATTATTATTTATTAGCTCCTTGAGCATTAACTGGTCATATCGACACATTTTGTCAGTATTGAACCACGTTCAGTTCTAGGTTCAACTGTCCCGGTTTTTGATATGTTCGTTGACATGTGTTTATGCCATGTTCTAAGGCCGATGCTAAGTGTTTTTTTGTCGAAACATGACTAGAACATGGTACGTTTTGTAACAAGATAAAGAACATGCCAGGGACTCCATGTTTTGCGGGTTTTGCTGTGTTCCGGAGGTGTTCACATTTGTGTTGTGCAACGTGGCGGGAACATGAACAAAATAAATGGCATCACGTATGCTGCTTTGTTGTCGGCGTGTACAGACAGGCCCCCGTCATCTCGAAGGAACGCATTGTGAACTTGACCACATTTGTTACTGTTGCGCAGGAAGCATGCACAGCAATGGGTACAGTAAAAAGAAAACGTGACAGGATCACAATTATTGAATCACTACCTTAGAGTGCCACACCAAGTAACATTTAGTAGAGCACAGTGGCACTTTGCAGACTGTGCAGTGCATTCTGGTTTGCACAGGCACATCGTGCATCTTCAACATGGCCTTGCCACCATGATATCCGCAGCGGCCACGTTTTCCAGTTTTGTTTTGTGCATCTCTTGGTAGAAGCTCATGAGAGTGGCCATTTTCGAGAAGGTCCGTCACAGTGACAGCTGATGACGGTTCTGTCATCAGCTTGATTCCAGTGTGGTGTGGCTGAAGAAATGAGCATTGAAACATGTACGTGAGTATATGACAAAGAATGTGTGACCTCCTTCAAAAGTGTCAGTTGCATGAATTGTTCCATGAGCTTGCGCTTGAATTTGACCATTGAGTAGTTTTGTTGGTTCGAAAGAAACTTTTTGATACAAAAGGTGTTCAAGAAGCACAGCTCCAAGATATGGTCGAAAAATTTTTTTGTCCACTTAATTCTCTTAGTTGAACGTTTCACGTGGTCCATCAGTTGATCACCCTGATCGACGTACCCCCTGAACATCACAAGAATGTGACACTATACAGCCTGTTTATGTCATGTCCTCACATGTGCTTGGAGTACAGCTTGTAGAGTAGTGGTTGAGTGTGGCTCTTCAATGAATACTTCTTTGTCTGTTTATCCACACCTTTCCGTCTGCATTCACCAACAGCATTTTTGATGTGTGGCAGGGTACTCAACAGCATGCAGTGTTTGTTGTCAAGCCAGTTGCAGATTGTCATATTTGCTTGATTGGCAAACGCGAACACACTGTCTGCTCGGTTAAAGATAAAGTCACGACACTGAAAGAAAATGACACATACGTGATGCATAAATGATGTACAAATGTCTGACTGTATAGGAACAAGACCATAACGTAAAGTGCAGTGAGAATTAAGCAAGAACATGAGGGAGCAGTACCTGCGTTTTGGTGGACACCAGTATTGGCTGAGGAAGAAATGAGCGGCCTTTGCGGAGAGTGCCAACAGCAGTGGTGCGGCGTGCACTGAGAGCCGCAAAAGTGATGACATCAGTGTAATAGTTGTCAACAAAAAGCTGAAACAGAGTTTGATAAAAACCAGGCTTCGGTTTTAAGGGGAAAATGTGTGAGTGACACGCACTGTTCGTCCTTGGTCACCGTATGAATAGTTCGTTGTCGTGATATTGTCATCATAAAGTTCCTCACCAAAAATCAGTTCCCACACTTTGGCAAAAATTTTCCCCTTTTGATCAGTCCGCATAGTCTTGACATTGTGCATTAGTGACCTTAAAATTACATTGTGCATACAAATTGGACAACAAGGGCGAAAGTTACACAATGGTGACATACCGGTTTACATATCCACCTTCGCTGGACAATTCGTAGGTACGAATACCATACCTTTTGCTACCTGGTTTTCCAGGATTGTGTGTTCTAAATGGATGCCGTCCTTTTGACGACACCACGTTCTCATCAATGGCTATGTTCACTGATGGAACATAGTTCAGGTGGGACCCAATGTTAAAAGCTTTCTCTAGTGGTTCCACTTTGAAATTTCTGTTGTAATTAGCTGATTTTGGATCAGACTCTCCAGTCTGATCAACAACATCTGGATCGTAGAAACGCAAGAACCGCTCAATTTGTAAGAACTTGTTGTAAGGTAGCATTTTACAGAGCCACGAGTTTTTGCAGACCTTGTCGAACCAAAGCATTTTTCGCTGAAAATGCCATGTTTGTGTCACGTTCATGCACGTCGTGCTTGTACGGTTGCAGCAGCACTCTCTCGGTCACGTCCGACCCCGACCGTCCGTCCGGTCTCGGTCCGACCACTTACGTCTACACATTGGCAAACTGAGAATAGCAAAGCAGCTCCAAGGTAGGCGGCAGTGTCATATCGGTCGAAACTGTTGCTGGCAATTCCCAGGGCCGTCATCGCGTATTTATTTGAGAAAGTAAGCCAAACTGCCAGTACATATTGCGCGACAGAAAAAAAAATTTCGATTTCGTTCGCGTCATGTTCAAAGAGGCGAGGACCAGGTGGTGGGCCTGTGTACGGCTCCTTGGGCTGAAATACGGTCATGACATGCATGCACATGCACACACTTAACTGTTCCATACACAACCTGCAATTTCGGCTCCTTATCGGTCCATGAAAAACCGTCTTGTAGATTGGTAACACCTTCGATTTTGACAGCATTGCGCTTCATTGCCTCAGTCCATGAGTTTTGAGGTGTCGATTCGTCAAGGACAACGAGAGTATCGGAACCAGTTGCCGTTAACAGTGACAACTTCTGCTTTGCTTGATGAGCGTGTCTCTCTTTACGCTGAGTCGGAATCGCAGTGGCTGCAATTCAGTGTAACGTTCTAAGCTGTAGTTGTGTCACATTCTTACAAAAGACCGCTCAAGTTCAAAGCAGGATGTCTCCATGTTCAGGCCACGTACTGTGTGAACGCTCACCACTTTTTTTCAGAGGCGCGGCAGGGCGCTTCGACGTTCCAGGATGCGCACTGAGAACGTCCTCAGCGTCTGAGGCATCAGAGGATGATGAGCTATCGGAAGGTGGTTCAGAATCCGTTGAGCTAGTGCACTCCTCAGCGTCAACATCCATTTATGAGTGCAGAACCGGTTAGAATGACAGTTGGTGAGTGACGCTTAGTCAGCACTAGTTGTTGGCTGTTGGTTCGTCAGAATATGACTTGACAGCATTCACTACTGAAGTGACACCACTTTAAACGTAAACGTTTAGAGAAGAAGGTATGTCAACAGTTTCTAGTCAAGTTCTACGCGCAACCAACGTTTTTTTCCTTCAACAAACGAACAAACGTCCTAGAACGTGAATGAGGCATCGCATTCGAGCGTGCATCACTCTTCACTCAATGGGGTCCTGCTCGACGACCGGAACGTTGGGAAGCAGGTTCGGGTCGCACTCATCTTGGTAGCGTGCCAGGGAACGCTCCGCCTGAAGTTCACACAGGTCACTTCTGTGGGCTAGTGCAGAAACCGAAATTGTTGTACGCATTTGTCCACTCACCCTCTGTCGTAGCAGCTTGAGGTTGTTGCTGGAGACGATGTTGCCTTGCATCTGGCAGAACTTGACGACGACCCCGACCTTGCGCTCGTTGCTCGTCAGCCGCTGGTCATGTTCTGCCTTTTGCACCAGCTTGCGAAGTTTCACTTGGCCGACCTGTAGATAGAGCGGAACACCATATAGAAGAACAGAAACAACGCGCAATGTAGAGACGTACACAGTTCTCCTCTCTGGGGCTGTCCGGTCCGCTCCAGTCCGAGTCGTTGAAGATGTCGGCTGGCTTAGGAGACACCTCCTTGACGTGTCGCTCCAGCCCCGCCGCAGGGGCGAGCAGGTGCTGCTTGCCTGCGAACATCGCCAGGTGCGCGGGTGTTGCTGGGGAGAAGAGCAACGGCGAGTCCTGCTCCTCGACGGTCCAATCGCGGGTGGGGGTCCTGAAAGTACTTATGCGAACATGACACCACGGACATGACATAGCCATGGTCAGAACACGCTAAAAGAGCCGTAGCTTACGTCACGTTCTCGGCGTCTGTGCCGGTCCCCCCAGTGGAGGTGGCCACCTTTTTCGGCGCGCCTCGAGGGGACATTCTGCGACCGACAGCTGGAGAAGCCGCTGTTTTTTTGGGCGTCTGCTTGCTGCCTGCTGCCGCTCTCGTCTTCTTCGGCGTTGCCTTCAGCGAAGCCTTCGACGTCCCTGGTTTCTGCGTGGGCGACGCCTTCTTGGGGGACTTCGTCGCCGCCTTCTTCCTGCAACAGCATAAGTCGTGATTTTGTTCCATACGTCCATGTAACAACGCACTTCTTGGGCGTGGCAAGGCACGCTTTGAGCAGCGCAGTCGTTCTAGCAATGTTACTGGACAGATGTGGTGGCACACTCAATTAGAACGTGTCTCAATACAACAAAAAAGAAAGTCAGGTAATGTGAACGTGCCTCAGCAATGACTGGAATCCGAAATATGTAGCTTACGCGTTTAACACCACTGCAACTGTCCTCTCGCGTTGTAGCACTGCGGGGTACATTGCGTCGCTGTGGCTGCTGCTGCCGGCCTGCTGACCCTCCGTCGCGACCTTCTTCTTCTTGCTCTCCTTGGCAGGCGAAGCAGTGGTCGTTTCGGACCCACAACTCGGCGATCGCTTGCGCCGTCGCTTGCGCGTCGGTTTCGTAGATTCGCGCGTGGCGGCACGACTGCGACGACGCGTCTGCTTCGGCTCTGGCTCCACCTCCTCTTCGTCGTCCTCGTCGCCCTGCTCGCTCGCCTTCACCTTGCGAGTGCACGCTCGGCTGTTGAGGTTCAGACCTAAATGCTCAAGAATCATACGTTGGCGTGAAAAAAAGAACGTGACGAAGAAACGACCGGAGCTGCTGTAATGGTCCAAGTTGAGCGGACGCAACACCATGGAGTTGCGCACGACTTGCATGTAGATGGGGTCGTTCTCGTCGTGCTCGCGCGCGCGCTTGCCAGTGTGGTCGAGGGAGTGCAGGGTGCGGAGCACCTTGAGCAGCGCTTTCTGCGCGGTCGCCTGGAACAGAACGATTACGCGTCGCCACAAGAATGTGACATCAACGAACGCACCTCTGGGTACTTCTCTCTGTTCAGAAGGTCAACCTCCTCGGCCGCCTTGCGCAGCGCGAGGCGGACGAGCGACGGCTGCCTCTGGAGCAGTTGCTTGGCACTGTACGCCCTCAGCTTGGAAGCGCCTTTGACGCCGGTCACTTTCCCGTGCGCGACGTCAGTGTCGGGGTCGTAGAAAGCCTCCTTGCGCACTAAACGTGGCGACAACGGTAACTGTATCTGCCGACGCAAAACGTGGCGACACTTGCCGTTGAAGATGGTCCACGACATGCGCACGACGTCCCGGAGCCAAGCGATGAGCGTGTAGACGCGAAAGGCGGCCATGTTGACCGTCGACGAAAAGTCGCGCGCCAGCTCAAAGCCAGCCGGCTTGCCGGCCGCCACCCAACGTTCGTACCTGCATTTGAATGCGCAGCCTTTGAGCGGGCGCAAACGAAACGACGTCATAGGGGGGCCACACCGCATCGCTTGCACCGCGAAATTGGCGGAGCAAACCTCCAGCCAATTGGCCGGAATCTCGGTGTTGGCGGTAATCGCCAGCTGCTTGTACGAGCGAGGATTGTGGGTGAACGTGGACACGCCATGCCCAAAGGAGTCCTCGGTCTTCAAGCGGAGCCGATTGATCGCGTCCGCCCCGCTCTTGCCTGAAAAAGTATCAAATGAAGGCGCTACAGCGACCGCAATCGTGTCTCCGTACACTGCGCCAGTTCTTGAATGTCCACGGTCTTGTCGGCGTTGGGACGCACAGTCGCCGTGTCCCAGAAGGTGGCGGGGAAGCAGTCCGAGACCGCCGCCGAGGTCGTTCCCAGCGTCCTCGCCACGTTCGCGACCATCTGCTCAGTCGTCATGGCGCTCGTCACTTTCTGGCCGAGCAGCGCCCTCGCAAAACGTGACAGAGCTGTAACTGTGGATGTTTGTTTAGTCACGTTCCCCGGAAACGCGACGGGGCGGGCGAAAGCGGCGGGTGAATTAACAAACCCCCAATTTTCTCCTTCAGCTTCCTCTTTCTGGGCCGATCTCCGCCGCCTGCCATGATGTCGACGCACCTGAGCCTGAGCACCTCGAGCGACCTCTAAATGTTTGGCGCGGGGGATGCGCCACCAATTCGGGGCCACGAGGTCGTAAATCGAACGAGCGGTATGAGAGACGAATGGGAACAATGGGACAATCGGCAGCGGCCTGGACCCTTTATTCGAGCGGGGAGCGCGTCCAACGCCAGCCCCCTGCAGTAACCAGCAACCACAGGGCGCAAAGATCAATCACGCGTGCGCAGAGTCGACGGGAGGGAAGCGTGAGAAAGCAAAGCGACGGGCGTGCGCGTTCCTTAGGGGAGCGTCAATGGACGGCGGGCGGGCGGGCGGGCGGGCGGGCGGGCGGGCGGGCGGGCGGGCGGGCGGGCGGGCGGGCGTCGGCAACGGCTGGACTCTTGCGTAGCAGACAGTTGGCGTGCAATTCATCTAATCATGGGGGTCGAGAAACGCTCTTCAGACGCCAGGTAGTCGTTGCAGACACGCTTGCAGATCGAAATCAGGGCACTCTGAAAACTCAGCAGGGAGAAAGTGAACAGAGAAGTGCGCAACTTCACAGAACGTGAACAGAACAACATACTTCATCCAAAATCGGACATCCGTACAGTTGAACGGCCCTCGTGAGCGTGTGGCGGATGGGCTGGGGCCAGTTCGCGTGCGTCAGGAAGTCCGACGGAGCTGTTGCCGGACCGTGTACGGACAACATGACTTGAAAGTATTGCTTCTTGTCTGAGACACGACACCACACCACCAACGCAGGCAACAGCGCAAGGCAACGATTTTTCATGGAACGCACCTATGATTACCTGCCCGTATTGGTTGTGCAGTTGCACTTGCTGAATGGGCACAGGAGACGCTTGCCCGATGAGCTGCGACCCAGCTGTGGCGAAAGCCACAAAACGCGCGCGTGACGCATCGAAGTACTGGGCTACTTCGCCTGCAATGGGACTTACAGCAACGTTAGCACATGACGTTAATGGAAACGTTGGCCCGAACCTGCTTGTGCGCGTTCAGTCCGTCCATAGGCAGCGGCACCAAGCGACAGCATTGCCGACTCTTCAACGGCCGAGAACTTGATGGGAACTTGACACACCGCTAAAGACCTCGTGAGGCCGTTGTTGTACACTACTGTACGAAATTCGATTCCTGTAAGTAGACGCGATTGCGGTTGCCCCCATTCACAAACAACAAATGGCACGCACCCAGCGCACTGAATGCACTACTCCGTGCAGCAACAGACCAACCGGCGTCCAGGTCTGGGTCCTCATTCGCCGCCACGTACCCATTCCACCGCCGGAGGTGCACACCAGTCATGTTCCTGTGAATATGACACAATACGTCATAACTTGCAAAGTGCTCAACTACACAAACTTTACTGACCGCAAGCGAACGAAACGGATTAGGCGCAAGCCAAGAGCAGAGCAGCAACGGTCACGGCACTCACGGTCACACGTGCAGAAAGGACCGAGGTTCGTGAGACAGTTGCATGTGGCAAGTGAGTGGTGAGATTCTAAGGCACGCAACTAAACGCTGACACGAAAGCTGCGCAGGTTCAATGAGCTAGAAATTGGGTCAGTCGCGGACAAAGAAGCGGCGGACGAGCGAAGCTGGACAAAGAAGCGGACAAAGTCACTTCTGTCTGCCGGCCTGTTTCCCGGGCGTACTGCCCTTCGACCGACGCGTCAGCCGCGCGTGCAGCTCCTTGATGTTGTAGGCGATGCGCAAGAGCACATCCTGCAACGGATGGGGCGTAACGAGAACGTGACCAGAAAACAAAGTGTCCCATCCGTTCTGTATGTATGGGAAGGGAGAATTGAGAACGCGGGCAGAACGTACGCACTTTGTCGCAGTTAAGCAGCAGGAACGTGTCGCTGAGGCGGCGAAAAATGGTCGCCAACGGCTCCGGCCAGAGCTTGTGATGGACTATGCCGACCTTGCTCAGCTGCTCCTTCTGCCGAACCAGCACTCGGTAGACAGCCCCGCTCTCTAGAACAGGGTTTCAATGTCCAGCGTGCTAGTAGGTACGTGACAGGGGAGACTGTAACGCACCCATGCAGACGTTGTCGTCAAGCACCAAGAAGATGCGCTTGCAGTCCACGTTCTCGCGGCAAGCGTTCCACAGACAAAGCGCCAGGTGTCGCGCCTGTATGAACCTCAGTGTGCATTACAAGTTTCTACGAACCGCTCACCACAATGCACACACTTTGTCCACCAAATTGTCCCCTTTTTTGAATGACTGCAGACTTGTCTGTACCACTGACGGGCTGAAGACGGGCACGCGCTGGTAGAACAGCACGGCGCGCAGCTCGCCAGTGGACATGCGCAGGAACAAGACGTTCGCCCCTGCAAAGGAACATGACGGAAACGTTGTGTTCCTTGCAACACCTCACATCTCGGACAACAAACCAGTCTCGTTGACGTCGTAGCAGACGTATTTGCTGAGGAGGCGAACGTCCAGGTCGTCTTCAAAAGTCGCCCCCTTGAAGGCCATGAAGGCCCTGTAGCCGGGCGAGCCCTCGCCAGGAACGGCCAATTTCGTCGCCCCCCGGTGTGCCTTAAGTGCAAGACGTTTGAAAATGACATGAACAGAGGAAGTACACAACTACAAACATGAACAGAACGTGACTCGTGCAACGCATCGAAAGTTCAATTCCCAAGCACTACACTTGTACACACGTGTTTGGTCACGCTGGCGACGACTAATGCGCCAGCATCATCATTCGCATCCATTGTCGAACAGAGGTACTGGTTCTTGCGAAGGGGTCCAGTCCAATTGAATGGGGCCCATTCAATGTCGTAGCCGACACAGAACGCCTCCACAACCTCTGCTTTGGAGTGCAGCTGCCGCTTGGGCAGCACATCAGTAGGCGATCTAAGTGTGTAAGAATGACGCAGTGAAAGAACACAGTAGCCTAATTTGAAGTGAGATAGAACCTGCAGGAGTCCTGCACCTCGCTCCGCTTCTCTCCTTGTTCCACCACCACTTCCGACGCACCACCGCACTTGGCTAAACGCAAAAATGACTGAAGCTGAATGATCCCATGCATAATTGTTTTCCAAAGCACCATTACTGTCTGGCTCAGCCGCGATCGGTGTACTGTGCTGAGGCCCCTGCTTTGTCGTTGCTGTAGGAGTGGTCGTCGCTTCCTGCTGCCCCTCCTCTGCCTCGTTCCCATCGAGTTCGCACGAAGAAGCCGAAGCCGAAGCCGCAGCCGCAGCAGCAGCAGAAGCTAACGACAGTTCTGCTTTCGAATACATCTGCACCGCGGCAGCAGAGAGGGCGCCACTGTAAGTTTACATTTAAACACGTCGACACAGCGACACGTCTATGACGGGTCCACACCCCAACTGAGTTGACGGCTTCACAGCCGGGATTGCGCTGCGCTCGCCCGATTCTGCACCAGCTTTAGACGCATCTGCACTGGCTCCAACGTTCACGGGTGCAGAGGAAGCCGTGGTGACCACGCGCTGCTGCTCAGTGGGCGGTTTCCTCTGATGCGTGTACGTCCGCTCTATACGTTCATGACACGGCCGCTGCGAACCGAACACAGTGGCACGTGGTGTCTCCTCGCGCGCCTCACCTGCTAGTCCAATTATTTTTGATGAGTCGCGACCGAACAGTGTTGTCGCCATGTTCTTGAAAGCGTCCCAGTCGGCGGCACCATGCTGTTGCTGCTGGTGCGCGAGCAGCGTGACAACAGAAACCGTGTTCTGCTGCACGGCGTCCTCCAGACTCTTGAGGCGGTGCTCCATGCCCCGCATCGCAGTCGCAATGAGGACCGCGTCGAACCGGCGCGACTGCACGTGTCTGGTGTCGTACTCCTGCCTCGTTTCTGAAAGAACGATTTTTGCAATGAGAATGCGACACGACAAAAACCATCACAAAAACAAGGGGCAAGGTGTCGAAGAGAGTACGAGAACATGACAAAACGTAAAAATAAACCAGTGACCCCCAAGTGTCTCGCTGATGAAGTTGTCCGCCTCTTTGTTGCCATGCATGAGGCTGCTGGTGCACTCGCCGACAGAACCGCCAGACGCAATCTTCTCGAAGCCGGCCATCATCTCGTCGGCTGTGCACAGCTCCGGCGAAGCCCCCTTTTTCTTTTGCCTCACCAAGGAGCACTTCGGGTCGCCAATGACAACGTGTGCCGCTGGCGTCAATGCCAGCGCATCGTCGTCGTCCACATTCCTGAACTCAGTGAATCTGCACAATACTGCATGCACACAAACAGTACATGCCACACAAGCCATAAACACTTACTCTTCCTCCAGAGGCGAGACCTGTTTAGAAGGAATGATGGGCCGCCTGCGTTTCGGGAGGTTCTCATTTCCAGATGCGCCCGTGCCAATGCTGCTGGCGCTCCTGTAATTGCATGTGCTCACATCCATCAGAATTTGACAGGAACCAGGTACCTTTTTTTGTTCTTCTTCTTGACGCTGGCGAATGCCTTGTCCAGAGACCTCTTCGCAGCTGTCGTCACGCCCCTGCGCCTGGTAGACGCCAATGTGTCACGCACTTTGGACCGCGGAGTGCTAACAACAAGAGGCATCATTTGTCACATTAGTTGCAAAAACAAGCACTTCAACAAAAACAAACTCCCGAGCGCAAATCATGCGTCCAGTGCGGTCGTACACCTCCACCACGTCATCGAGCGAGACCCAGGCAGCGGTGGACAGATCGACGTTGTTCAGAGAGATGTCAGTGCCAAGACACTGACATCCCAGAATGCCTGCAGCTATGAACAGTCAACTTAACTGTATATGTGTGCTGTTTCAGTCAGTCCATATCCACTACACACGCAGAACATGACAACAACAAAAAAAAGGTCACGTTCCATACCATGGTCGCTGTGAGCCAAGAGGACCATCATTTGCTGGCCAGACCGGGTCCTCACAGACCGTCCACTCATCTGCGTGTTCGAGAGGGCCGCTCTCAGCCCGGCGAGACCCACGACACGACTGCGCCCACCCTTGCCACCTTTCGTGTCGCCATACACTTGTTCTGGCGAGAACCACCACTGCAAGTTCAACACCAAACTGCAGTGGGTTAGCCCATCACCAGAACGTGATGCGACATAGACGCACAAGTTGTCCAAACATTTTCACACCCAGCAGATGGATGTCACCGGTCCGGAACTCGGCGAGTAGTGTACCCTTCACCTGCCGACCTGCTCCAGTACACCCCCAGTCAGTTGCAAAATCCCACGCCATCACCTCGGAACCAAAGGTGTATGGCGTCCATCCGAACTGCTGGGAAACGTTCACCAAAACCTACAAGTGTCCGTACAATAGCACATGTACGAAGAGAAATGTTGAAAAAGTGATAAAAACACCTGCAGCAATCTCTGTCGCATCTTATCTTTGTTCTCTATGAGACATGCTGGAATATTCAAGTCATCCTCGCTCGTTCGCTTCAGGCTTTTGTGCAGCCTGATTTCACCCTGCACAAAGCCATCCCCGAACGCCTCCCACTCTGCAAGTTGCAACGGTAGTACCTTTGTAAGATTTGTGCAACAAGCCCACATTCTCACCACTTTCTCCAATGTCGGCTGCTTCTTCGCGCTGCTGAGACGGATCTGCCGCGTTCTCGCCAGCAGTGGTCGCATTCTCGACAGCACTGTCGTTCGCGATGTCGACCCCACCATTCTGCCCAGGTTCTCGGCTGACAGCGTCGCTGACGTTCTCGCCCTCGCCTTCACCTTCAAAAAGGTGTAACTACCGTGTGTAACACATCAAAGCTTAGCATTATTTTTGTTAGAACTCATGCAACCATGCAATCGTGCACATCGCCTTACCCGCTCACTGTTTATGTTCCTTACCAGGCAGTTCCACATTCATGAAGTATTCCAAATTCAAGTTAATTTCGCCATTAGACCGGTCAATAGCATTAAGGATTTCATTAAGGACATCCCCCTCAATTGAATGAGTGCTGATATCTTAAACGAAAAAAGTAATGTGTGTACAATTGCAACACAGCTGAGCGGAAAAACGGAATTTCTTAATTAATACCTTCCAGTCCCTGTTCCGTCGTTCCCCCATTCTCATCTGCTCCACCACTTTCCCCTTTGGGAATCGACTCAGAGTTGCCGCCATCATCCAACGAACGCTCCGCCTCCGCCATTTTCTCCGATGACCAATTTAACAAACTACAGCGCGAATTTTCAAAGAACGAAACAACTATGAGCTTTTGAATTGCCGGCAATTACAACTGCTCAAGTCTAAACTACAACTCCATTTTGTGTACTGTACACATTTTTTTTTAAGTTGTTACAAAAATTTTGCCAGGCGTTCTTTTAATGTCACGTTCCAAGCTTAAACAAAGGGACATTGTGCGTGTCATGGTTTTACCTTGTTCATGTGAAAACGTCAAATTCAGTCGCATTCCTAACACTGTGCATCAGAACGTGGGCGAATTGTAACGCAACACGTACATTTTCTTTTCTTTTGACAATCACAAAATGCGGCGTCATATTCACATCAAGTTCTCAAACGATCAAAACGTGTCAGAAACATGTCATGAATTCAACTGAAGTTAGTGTTACATTCTTGCCAATTTCTAAGATCAATTTGTGTCAGGTTCCGACCATGTTGCAGAGGTTTTTTGGTCTGAAACTGATCATGTTCCTAATGAGTTCTGTATGCACCCTCGAACGCGACAAATGCATCCTTGAACTTGACAAGAATGAGACCGAAAATTAACCTTGTTCAATTCTGAAACTGACACGACCCTTGGTCAATGCTCAGGGAGTTAGCAAAAAATTTCCACAGCAACAACCCACCCCAACCATTCTGGGGCGGCGCGTTGCTCTGCCCCGAAGACTTGCGTCGCTCCTTGGCCAGTTTCATCGCCTGAATGCCGCGTCTCAAGCCTGCAATTGTGCTGCCTTTTCTAATTCTTCATCGATTTTAATTTCAAGAAAACCGTTTCTCCCACCCTCCTCCTGTAGTCTGGCCACCAGATGTATGTCGTCCAGGTTGGGATTCAGCTCCGCGTGCGTCGTAATCGCCGTCACCAGGGGGTTGGCGAACGCCATAGGGGAAGCGCCGGCCGTCCGGGGCTGCTGTTGGGTACCCCCCTGGACCCCCTGCTGCTGTTGCTGCGAGTAGGGGGGTCCAGAGGGTGGGGTCCAACTCGAGGTGCGCTGAGCCACGCGCCCGCCGCCGCCGCTGCGAGACGCGGTGTCTGCAAAAAACACCAGGCGAAGAGACGGTGGAGAGCAAAGAACGACAATTGCTCAAAAGATATACAACGAGTGCGCCCATCGGCAAAGCGTCGAAACCGGTGCGGTAATCGAGGTTTCAAACCCCCCCCCCCAGGATCGGGCTGACTGGGTTTCATGATTTCATCTCTCACTAGCAGCGGTCGATTGTGACCAGAGAGAGGCCCCGCGATCATAGAAGCGGCCCACGCACAAACAAACAGAGGTTTCGAGGTTCGTCCCAGAACAGCTACAGCATCGCTATTCGCTGAGGTCATAGCCCTTTGTACAAGGGCTGAAACCCTCGCATGGGCGGCTACCAGTCAGGGAAATTTCCTGCAGGTGGGGGTGGCACTTATACCTGTAACTGGGGGGGGGGGCCGCAGAATTTTTCAAGCACCCCCAAACCCTCTCCCCCAGAATTTTCCCAAGGGATTTTCACTCAGTCTAAAACGATAAAAGTGAGTAAATGTTGGTGTATTTCAGTGCCTTTCAGTGTTGTATGACCATAAAACAGCTAAATAACAGTGTTTAGACCCCATTTATACCCATTCTTGACCAAAAAGTACCAGTATAACTCAAAAAATGGCCAGCTACACCCCCCCCCCCACTTTTTCCTCCTGACACCCCCCTCCCCAGAATTCGGCCATTTACTCCCCCAATCTTCCAGACCCGGTTGCACGTATGGTGGCACTCCACCTCAGCCAGCCGCGGGGTACACAGAACGGCCACGTGATACTGGTCTGGCCAGCACCCAATCCTTGATTGACTACTACTACTACTACACGGCCTCTGCCATGTTGGTGGGTGTCAACACAAATAGAGTGCAATTATTCGTCGAGAGCTTCTTTCTACTTTTCTACATAGAAATATCAACTCTGCAAACAGGCACGAGACGAGCATCCAACGCATGCGAAAGTGCTGTGGTGCATGCGACACACCAGGCACAGTGTCCACATTCTACAATGGCACGCTACCGTACACCACTAGCCTTCTAATAACCGCCCACCCACCGGGGCAGTCCACGCCTTCTCTGGGCAGGAAGTTCGGTGAAGCGTCGTAATAGGTCTCCGTCTCACGCTCGAATCTCCCGTTTGAATTTGGCGAATTCTTCGAATTGGAATTGGAATGCTGCTGCTGCTCCAGACCCGTCTCTACGTGGAGCTCGTTTTCCAGAATCACGGCGGGCCTCGCGACCTTAGGCTTTTCAGGCTGACTCGGGTGCTTGCCCGCCTGTTTGCCTGGAAAAGTGGTGCAAGGTGACTAAGCGGTGGTGTGCTTGACGTAGCCAAAAGCAATTGCAGCTGTGAGGTGGTAGGAGGACATTGGACAAGTACGTGCATAGAAGGAGGGGGGGGGGGGGTCGATCGCAAATAACACCCAACCCAAGTACTGGGGTGGGTGGGTGGAGGCCCCTGGGGTAGCTGAGTTTCCCTGCTGGAGGAATTCTTCATCGAGGAATTCACTCCCCTTCCCCCTCCTCTTCTTCACAACTTGTCGCCCCCGCCCCCCACCCGGCCAAATTTCTGTGGGTGGGCAGATTTGTTTTAAATATTGCCTGCGGCGCTGTTTTTTTTGCTCCAATTGACCATTTTTAGAGTCACTGAAGCGCGTTCTTGGCCAAAAATCACAAATGTTTGCCTGTGGCGTGTGTTTTCAGCATACACGAAGCATTTTCTAGGTCATTATTGAGGCTGGAAAAAGAGAAATCGTATCAAATTTGGCCGCGCAGGTCACCCCCAGCGACTTTTGAAAAATCCGAGATTTACCTCCCCCCCCCAGCTTCGATGACCAGTTACACCGCTGGTGGGTAACCCCCCCCCCCCCCCCAGTTACATGTATGTATGGTGGTGTTGTGTATGTCTACACATTCCCATTGTAAAGTTCTGCATATTTTCCAGTTCTCTCAGTCTCCGACCCGCATTTGCGTCAATCGTGTTGCTTTGAAGAATGTGCTTCAAACACTTTGAAAAGGCATTGTGATTTGTGGGTGCAAGGAAAAGGGGATACATGCACGATCAAGACCAACAAATTGGCAATTTTCGCATTTCAATTTAGAAAAGACAAGTTCCTTCAGAACCAGCTCTAGACAAGTCGAACGCTTGCCAAGCAAGCGCGACAGTCGAAGAATGGGCGAAAACAAGAAATGGCGGCAACAAAAAACAGGGTTTTTTGTCATTTTTTTATTCCTTGCTGCAAAAAGCTCTGTCGAACCGTGTTTGGCGATTCTGTCCAGCTTGTTGGCCAGCGCCCTGCGTCGCTCGGGCTGCACCGAATCGCCGGCCGCCAGCAGCCATAATTCCACTTCCGACGCGCTCAAACTGTCGCCGCTATCACTGAAAAACGCAAGCAAATTCCACAAAATTGGCACCAAAAAAAAGGAAAATAACGCACAATTCGTCGTCGAAGAGCACGGTGTCGAGATCAACCAACTCCTCTTGCTCGAGAACGGTCATGCTAGCCGCAAACCGCAAGAAAATTAATCGTAAATCAAAGCAAAGTCACGGCAAATATCGCGAACGGTCGTTCATTGTATTGTTCACTAACTCCAGCGAAGTGGCAACGGAAAGTACGGTACTGGCGCGTTTTTAAAAAAATATGGCTAAAATTGTATCACGGCGTGGTCCGTGCGAACGACACCTCGCTAGATGCCTTAAAAACCCTCAAAAGCGCTTCGCGCCAACAAAGCTCCCCGCACATCCACCTTCCGGTTTATTAGACGCCCTCTTTATTCCCCCTTATAATTACACCCCCTCATATGGCTTGAATGTAGACCAAGGAGCTATTGTAGGGCTTGCGGTACTATCTCTTCTGGTGTTCCGCTAGCATGGAAAAGGACAAAAAATCTGTCACGGCCAATAGTCTCTTCCATCCTTCAAGTCAGCTCGAGTCCATTTGCATCTGCGCACGCATCCTACTACACCGAGCTACACACAGATAGAACATCAATCAGATCAGAGCGGTCGAATCCGATCAGATCAGAAGCACTCGACGCACTGGCGGTGGAAGGGCACGAGACAGGCTCGGCAGACGGGCAGGTGCTTGACGAGGAACATGCACTGGGGCCGGCAGCGCTGGAGGCGGGGCCAGCAGAGCAGCAGAGGACACCGGTTGCCCAGGATGATCGGCAGAAGCGCCCGCAAGAAGTCCGGCTCTGAAAGGCGGGAATAACGTCCGACGAAAAGTGGCCGAGCTAGGCACTTGTTGTTGGATGAGGGGCAACGCTAGGGGGCCGTCAATTGGCCCGTCATGGTAGCATACACATCTCTATGACGCCTTCCCGTCTAGAGCCTCATGATTAGCCAAAGACGACCGGAAGAACGCCATCTGTAACCTATGGCGGCGACAGCACGAGAAAATCCATCGAAAGGGAAGTCTTCTATGGATCCATCAAGAACCGAACCCAGAACCATGCGCGCAATTTCTCTGCCACTAGACCATGCGCGCTTTCACGTCGCCTACTAGCACTCACGTCGGTCGGGTTGGCGATACTCGGCGGTCGACGCCGACGGACGCTCGGAATTGGCCGCACTCACGCCGAGGACGACGCACATCAGGCAGACAGCGAGAATGGGCAGCGTGGGCAGGCTGGCCATCGTCCCTTGCGAACTTCCTTTTGCGATTTTGGCTCTGAATTCAGACTCGGGAGCAGATAGGTAGTTCACAAGGCGTTTTAGTTTGCAGATGCCGTCCCTTGGTCGTGGGCTTTTACGCGAGTCTTTATCGCTGCCGTCAGCCACCCCCAGGGCATCATGCTGATGCGTCCACTCCCTACTACCGCAGGCAGTCGCGTCTCGTTCTACATGTCATCTCGATGTGACGTCAGAGCAGAGCCAATGGAGCCACAGCTCCAACCAAGCTGGAGTCCCAATCTCAAACGCCCAACCGCATTGCCACCAACCGTGAAAGGTCGCAACGGTCGACAACGCCCACGTGTTGACGAGACGATTGATTTCGATTGATTATAAGGACCACTGTGCGCTTGCGCTTGCAGATCCGCACAGCAGGATCAGCGACCGGCTGGGGCGCCGTTACGTAGTTCAAAAGAGCAGCTGCGCCCAGAGCCGGGCATTTAGACGCGCATGTATACATTCCTCTGGATCAGTCAATCAGTCAAGAAAAGTTTGTTGAACTGCGATGCGATGGCGCCTCTGCTTCGTGTCTGCCTTGCAGTCTTCTCTCTGACTCTCGTTCAACTCGCTCAAGGCACGATACGATACGATACATCTCTTTAACTCTTCAAAAAATCAAACTAAAAGAACAGGCAGGAGAAGAATCGTTGTTGGCTTGCGTTGTTGCATGGGATGTGGCTTGCATATAGGTAGTTCTAACCTAACTTTCATGGCCAGCGTATGGCCTAGTGGTAGAGAATCAGCCTCTTGCGAGCACATTTTTGGGTTCCATTTCTTGCATACCTGTAACCGGAAATTGGACCGGGGGGAGGGGGGGGGGGTTCAGGCACTTTCTGGGTGGGGGGGTGGTGGGTGGGGTGAAAATCTGGAGGAGGGGGGTCTGGGAAGGAAAAAATAGGCACTTTTTGGTTGAATTTTAGTCAAAAATACACTGTAAAAACCTTAAAATAGGTACTTTTTAGTCAAAATACACTGCAAATAACCCAATATAGGTACTTTTTGGTCGATTTTTGCTCAAAAGCACTGTACAAAACACATTACAATAAACAGTTTAAAATTTCTGGGGGGGGGGGGGTTGGGGGTGTGGGTCGGGTCAAAACCAGCAAGTGGGGGAGGGAAACCCCCACCCAGTTACAGGTATGATTTCTTGGTCGATCTCCTAGATCGAGGACTTCCTCTCAATGGATTTTCCGGTGCTGTCGCTGCCCCAGAATACAGATGACGTTCTTCCGAATGTCTTCGCGCGGCTCTAGACCGGAAGGCGTTGTGGAGATGGGTAGGCCATATGATGGGCCATTCACGGCCTCCTAGACTCGCTACATATCCAACATAAAATAGCTTTGTACCTGGGCAGCACAAAACGCTTCGCCCCACTTTGCAGCTCCGCCACGCCCCTTGCTGCCTTTGGTCTCTTGTATGTTCGAGGAGTGGTGTCCCTACCACCTGTGCAGCGACTTCTTCGAGCCGTGTCAGCACCAGTGCGGCTACCTCGTCTCCTACCTGCCAGCCTGCCACGCCTGTCTCGCGCCCTTCTACTGGCAGTGCCTCGATTGCTTCTCCTGAACACACGCACCTAAGGCAAAAAAAGAACAGCGACGCTCATTGGTCCACGTCGCCCGTCGCGCGCCGCTGATTGGCCCGCTCCATTCAAACCGACCTGACAATCCGACAAGCGTGTGTTGTGATTTCATGCGTTCGTTGTTGTTGTAATATTCGGCAGGAAGTGTGCGTTTTGCAAAGCGTTCGCAATTACCGTATCAAAAGGATGCGCAGAGAAGAACGCTGCGCGTGCGTCGTCTTCTACCCGCAGATCTACTTCTATGCGATCGATCGGCGCCGCCTGCCGCTGACTGAACCAAAATTTCCAAACCAATTTTTTTTTTTGTAAAATGATACTCGCATCGATTTCCTGCACACGCGTTAGGCGCTGAGTACTGACGAGGTGATGCAGTTCACACGTGCAGTTCCAACCGTGTTATCGGCAATAATCGTGACTGCATTCAGCTTGATTGAAGCACACACCCTATAGCGTGGTCCAAAAGTGCACCGAAATGTAGAATTCATCACTTCACCACAGGGTTAGTTTCAACTGTACCAGTACCTACTCATCTGGATGCTTGAGCCAACTTTCTAATTGGTATTTTTTTCTTATCTTATAATTGCTTTTCTTAATTATATTATTCTTCGCGTTCGTCAGTTCATTTGCAGTTGGCAATCTCTTTTTCCCTGCTCGTCTTCCTGCAGACGAGCTTGTACGTGTTGTAGCTGGAAGTGGCTCGGCCGGCCCCCTCACGAATGTGGAATGGAAAGTCCCGGATGCGAGCCAAGACGAGCTCCAACTCGGTCTGGTCGCTCTTGCCATTCGCGAAGGCTGGCGCGCACTCTGCAAGGCCACGACAGGATGCCAAATTGTACAAATCTTGTTCAGTTTGCCTGGGCGCGCGACCGGCAAATAAATTCTGCAGGTACGCAAAACGCTTGTGCTGTGCATTGTTTGCGCTGTATGTGCACAGTTGGTTCCAAACCAAAAGATACGGAGTTCAATCCTAAGCGTGGCAAGAATGCCAAAAAACAGCAACCCCCCTTGGGCAAGGGGTTAACGCAAACACTGTGCCCCTGATCGCTGTTCTCAGTGAGACGATCGGTCTTGTAGAAGGCAAAGGTAACCAAGGACCATGCGGTACCCCTCTCGCCTGAGACTTCGGTCTCGAACCTCCAAAAATATTGTGTTACGATGCCCACCTTGCCACGCGACACATGCTGCGGTCCGCTCGACTCTGTGTTGCGCCTTCACGTCGAACCAACGTCGCAGGCTGATTTCGCCGTAGCCGCACACCGAGTAGTCTGGCAGAATCGCACTGGGCAGCGTGTGAAGAACCGACTCCATCTTGCTGCAGTCCACCGCGTTGGCCGGGAGTGGAACTCTGACGCTCTTGTCGTGTCCAGCCAACGTTATGGCCTTGCGCAATCGCTTGCCATTCTCGGTGTATGGCGTGTAGGCGCACCTCATTTCGTCTTGGGCTACGGCGCTTCTGGCGATTTCGATGATTTTTATGGCCCTCGACGTCCACAGCTTGGAGCTGGGTCGTTTCTGAAGAGCCGCTCTCGCAGCCTTGCTTGGGTCGAACTTCTTGTCGCACTTGCGAGGCGTCACTGTCTCGCCGCTGACATTTTGGCGGTAGAAAAGAGCGAGGACTGCCAGGGTTGCGAGGAAAGAGAATTTCTTCATCGCTGGTAGATGAATGCTGTGTTTCGGCCGAGTGGTCGGTATATGAATGTGATGGGCTCTCTGAGGCGTCTTGGTGAGACGATGCCTACGTATTTTGGTCAACACCCTTTATGTTGTGTGCACAGAATATTCTATTATGACATTACAAATGTCTGCTAGTACATGTCGATGTCGACATGCGTGCAATGTGCATACGATGCATGTGGAGTCTTCAATACAAACAGTGTACATGCGTGGGTATCGGCGTGATACGTCGAGAGGGCATTTGTATTCGTGGCATGCGAGACATACAGCGGACACACATCGTGTGGTTAGCTATGTATAGGTACGTTCTATGATTTGCATGAAGCCGGGGGGGGGGGGTGGATTGTAGCAGCAGAGACAGCGTGACTTCGCAATATAAAATGCGAAATAGGGTTGTACGCGTGATTTTGATCACTTTTGCCACATTTAATAGTTGACTTACCGTTAATAGTTGCTGAAACGTACTATTATTGGTTAGTAGTAGTGTAGTGTGTATACACGATATAAATGTACCTACCACTATATTTTTGCCCATAAAAGGCCCATGGCGCAACATACCCTCCTTACCCCCGAGGGCACTATTGGAGGGGGGCGCTATTGGAGGGAGGGTTGTATTAGAGAATTTACGGTACATGTGCTGTGCGTGCGTGTGTCTAACCTATCAGCAGCAAATATTTATCATGTAATTACTGCATGAAAGCAAACGGAGCATTATCGACTTGGATGGTGAGTGCGCGGTATTATTACGTAGTGCACAGTTGTGCGAACTCAGTCTGCAGTTTGCACCAACTTATCGGCCGACAGCTTCATTGGTTAGAAAACAGAACAGGAAGCTTTGGTCAAAGGCAAAGGTCGAAGTTCAGCGTCGCGTCACTCTCGCAAAAACGGCAGTGGCGGTTGCTACGCAAACCCAAAGTAACATCGCTTCGCTTTTGAGTGTGTTGTAGGCTGCTTCGTTGACGACGATAATCATGGGAGGGTCAAGCGCTTCGGGGCAGCCGTCGAAGTCGCACTTAACGGTGGCCCCAACGACATTTAGCCTCTGGTCGCGGCAGAAGTTGATCAAGTCTTCCGGATCGGATGGGTCACGATAGTAGTGCATGAAGCCTGGAAAGTCTCTGGCACTTAGGTAGCGGAAAAGAGCACGCATTGGTATGTGGCAGAAAGAACACTCAATCGACCGCAGGCCACTGACCGTGTATGCCGAAGCGCTGGCCCCAGGTGTTGCCGACGATCCAGTACTTCTGGCCGTGCATGGTTTCTCCCCAACCGTACAGCAGCATGCTGTGATAGTACACAGCATGCGACTCCGCCGATCTCTTATAGATCCCTGTAAGAAAGACGGCTGATGGAATGCTGGAGACGCTCGGGCCACGTATGGTCTAGTGGTAGAGAATCGGCCTCTTGCGCGCATGGTCCCGGGTTCGATTCTTGATGGACCGACTAGATCGAGGACTTCCCTTTGGATGGATTTTCTCGTGCTGTCGCTACCCTGGGTTGCAGATGGCTTTCGAATGGTCTTCCGAATGTCAATGGCTAATTAGACGGCGGTCGGGCGGATAATTAGATTAGCGGCTCTAGACGGGAGGGCGTCATAGAGATGGGTTATATGGGCCATTGACGCCCTCTTAGCGTCGCCCCTAATCCAACAATAACAAGCAACAAGCTAGAGACGCGCGCGCGGCACGCACCGCTGTGATAGAGCTGCAAGTCGCTGTAGACTCTGTAATCGATCACCATCGTGCCCCTCGTCGCGAGCTCGGTCATAATCAGCTGGTGCGTCGCCTCGCCAGACAGACGCTCACCGTTTGCTTTGCACCCCAGCAGGTCATAGTACTGGTCCACTGAAGATTGAAATCTCTACTGGGTATATGCTTCAATTGTCTCTCAGAGCACCATTGTTTAAACCGCCCATTACCCACGGCCACGGGGCACTCAGAGAGGGGCATAAGAGTTTCTCTTGTGTTTCTTATTACTGTGTGTGTACTGAACAAACATTCACATCGGTACTTGTAGCGATGGGTGCCTGGTCTTGCATGAGGGTTAGTGCACTGGTCACTGCAAGTGGGCATCCTTCTAAAGTAGTGGTAGCTCCAAGGACAGGGTGACCCACAGTCAGTGGGAACTATTATTGGTTGACATCCATCAGCTTGGCTGTAATCTTCCTTTGGCTTGAAAGTGTTGCTGCCACTCAACACTCCATGCTCATGGAAGTAGAGCAGTGCTGGCATTGGTGCTCCACCAAAACAGCCATTCATGCTGCAAGTGGGAATTCACTCACTCACTCACTCACTCACTCACTCACTCACTCACTCACTCACTCACTCACTCACTCACTCGCTCGCTCGCTCGCTCGCTCGCTCCCTCCCTCACTCACTCACTCACTCACTCACTCACTCACTCACTCACTCACTCACTCACTCACTCACTCACTCACTCACTCACTCACTCACTCACTCACTCACTCACTCACTCACTCACTCACTCACTCACTCACTCACTCACTCACTCACTCACTCACTCACTCACTCACTCACTCACTCCCTCACTCACTCACTCACTCACTCACTCACTCACTCACTCACTCACTCACTCACTCACTCACTCACTCACTCACTCACTCACTCACTCACTCACTCACTCACTCACTCACTCACTCACTCACTCACTCACTCACTCACTCACTCACTCACTCACTCACTCACTCACTCACTCACTCACTCACTCACTCACTCACTCACTCACTCACTCACTCACTCACTCACTCACTCACTCACTCACTCACTCACTCACTCACTCACTCACTCACTCACTCACTCACTCACTCACTCACTCACTCACTCACTCACTCACTCACTCACTCACTCACTCACTCACTCACTCACTCACTCACTCACTCACTCACTCACTCACTCACTCACTCACTCACTCACTCACCCTTGAGTGCAGTGCAAACAGCAAGTTGAAAGATGATGTGTTGAGAAACTTGGCTGATGTCTACCTCCTGTTGTGATGCAGAAGTGGTCAGAGACCATCTTTGTTGTTGCATGAGCCTAAACTTGGAACACTTCTTCTCATGAATTGCAAAAAAAATGTAATCCTACCACTTGTTGTCAGTCATATACCGTACACTTTTACTGTACACTGTAACACAAAAAAATGTTGGAGTTTGCACATCTGCTATTTTTACATATTCTGAGAGTGCAACTAAAGGTGTGCATGTGCTGTGCTTGTGCTGAGGAGGGGGTCATCACAACCTCTTACCAACCCAACAGTTGCCACATGCTCCCTGGTCTGTGACGGTGTTGATTTGTGGACACATGTCACCCCATTGAGTAATAACGCTAAAGTTCTTTAGATCCATGACGTTCCTTTCAGTGTCTCCAGTTCGGACCTTTAATGATGATTTGAGAAGTTTTAGTTTCTCACACTGTTCATCAGTGCTTGCTGACTGGCTTGCTCGATTTGCTGAAAGGAGCATCTCAATGCCCATTCACTGGCCAATAACACCCCCCTCTTATGGGTTAGCGTCCAATGGGAAGCTCACTCACCATAACATAAGACGAGATGATTGCACCAATTTGGCAGAATCTGGTCAGGGCAGCACCCCCTCCCCACAACTGCAACCGCAACCCAGGACCTCCGCCCCTTCGATTACTTAATGTATGTATATTTTTTACTATGTATTTTAACATGCTTTAACTAACTTTTGTTTTCTTTGTCAGATTGTTATGAAATTCGGAACATTTTTTCACACGGTTTTCACATGGTTCACATACTAAAAGAACATTTGGTGGATTACTAGGCTTTTCGAGTTGCATTTTTGGTGAAGCTATGGCGATAATATTTCTATGCCCTGAAAATATGATCAAAATCGGCCATAACTCGAGACGTCTAGCACCTAGAGAAATTTCCTTTATATGCACAAAATTGTCATCATGTTTCGCAAGGTGCTCACGCAAAGCCCCAATCGGCAGTAGCGCTCCAGAGCGGGCGAGCTAAAAAACTGTGTGCAGAACAGTAAAAAAAAACACTTTTTCATAACACTTTTTTGGACATTTTGCCTTAATGCGCTCTCGCGTGATGGTGTATTCGATTTCGGTCTAGAATGCAGTTATTTTCAGTCATCACTAGCCAGAATTCGTTCAAGCAATTAAAAGTTATAAGTGACAAAAAATGCAAAAAACCACCCATTGAACAAGCCGTCACATTACACATATCAGGGTTGTACGCGCCAACACATCCTGATTTTGCAAAAGCATGTGTGGGCAGTGCATGCAGTGCGCACATACACTCACTAAGTTACCTAAAATATGGTGGCTTCGTTCTCTATCATCGGTGTAGCCCTCTTCCATGAGGTTCTGCACGTGATCTGGTGTTCCAGGAATGTAGTTGGGATAACTTTCATTGGCGGCAGCAGGGTTGTAGACGGCCTGTGAACGCGGAACACAACACAGAATTCGCCAAACGTCGAAGTGTACCGCGGGTTGAGCTTTGCTGCGTTGCCGAAAAGGCAGAGTTACCAAAAGAAACGCATTTGCACGGTTCTATCCGCGACTGCGATCTGTTTCAGCGTGAGGCGTGATGATGAGGCACATTAATCCCTATTCAAACGGCTTTGAACAAACCGTCCACTCCTCGTTCTGGTTGATAAGTTCGACTTGTTCCTCCCAATGGCGCCTCTGCTCTGCCGTGTGCACAAAGCGGGCGGCGGCGTCGGCGCCGTATCCTATCCACACAATGACGAAACAGGACGTTGTCAACAGCAGGGATCTGACAAAAATCAACATTTTTCTCCGAACACTCCACTTGCCGCACTAAAGTCAGACAAAAAGCACAGGAACAAACGCGGGGCGCATGACGCGCATCGCATACTAAAAGAGTTTTAAGGTTTTTAGGGTTAAAAGGGTTTTAATGGTCCAGAGAAATCGGAATCGAGAAATGCGCGCCGGTAACAAGTGTGGTGGTAGTAGTGTATCACCCCCCCCCCAGTGGTAGAACGGGCCGCCCTAGTCGCAGCAGCTGATGCGCCATCCTGCTTTGCATCGTTCGTTTGCATGACAATCAGTTGTGCACAACTTATTTTCAAATTAAAAGGCGTATTTTCAAATTTTCAATCTACATGCTCACATTCTATACGATACATGTCTCCTACTGCGATCGAGGGATTCGATCGAGCATTGCCCGGCCAGACTCGGCCCGTGGGCCGGGCTCGGCCGGAATTCCGGGCCCGTTTTGCGGGCCGGGCCATGCACTCGCTAGTGGAAGGGGACTCCGTTTGGGGGTTCTCTCCGTTGTGCGTTGCGCGCGCGCACACAGGGGTCCCCCCCCCCCCCCCCCGAAAGAGGCGCCTCCCTCGTCTGGGGCTGATCCGCAACTTCTCGTTCTCCTGCGGTCGTTGACGACCGCAAGAGACACCTCAATCTTCCGCCGCCCGCGCAGACGCCGCGCTGCAGACAAACAACCGCTGTGCACACCGCCCGCCAACTTATGCTGTCTGCGCCACCTAACGGTATGGAATAAGGCACAGAATGCATGCAACAAATTACAAATACAAAAAAGTCTTTGATTGAAAGAAATAAACGTGGTAGTGGATCACGTTCTGTTCCGTGTACAAGAATTGGAGCCCGAGGTCTTCTCATTGAACCGGTCATCGTCGCACAGTTTGCAAATTGATTAACATCAATATCGCCATGTGAATTTGTAAATCTCAGCATGCAGTGGCGGATCCAGAAAAAAATTTCGGAGGGGCGGGGAGGGAATTTTCGAAACTGGCCGTTGCCCTGTTAAACTTTTTGGATTGTGGGCCGTTTTGGCAGTGGTTTGGGCACCTATGTAATCGGTCCATTTTTGACGATATAAACGGCGCCACAGGCGAAAATTTTGCTGTTTTCGACCACCTCGCCACGTACAAGCAATTTTTGCTGAAAACTAGGTCCGCTAGTCGCGCTTTTTCTCCCACTGCCTATCCCTTTTTCCCTAGATTTTCGATTTTGGGAGGGGGAATCCCCCTTCCCCCCCCCCTAGATTCGCCACTGTCAGCACGCCCTTTCCTGCGGTCCTTTGGTCACGCACTGGCAAATGTCGCCACGCAAAGCAGTAGCGCTATGGCTGCGCCACTGGTCGAGCCGGCATTGGCCGATTTGGTCGGCGCGAGAGTAGATGGCGGTGGATCGCGGTCTTCACATCCTTCGAAGTCGCAGAGCACTCGGGTGCCCATCGCTTTGAACCCGTTGCGGGCGTGCAGCTTGACGAGGTTCATCAAGTCGTCATTGTCGGAAGCGTTGCGGTAGTGGAACATGAAGCCTACAAGGGTCACTGGCGCTGGGTGGGAAGCAGATGGTCTAGTGGTAGAGAATCGGCCTCCTGCTCGCGCGGCTCGGAATTCGATTCTTGACGGATGCACCAATGAGGATTTCCCGATTCTTGATGGATTTGGTTCTTACTAGCCGCTTCAACTCAGGACTCCTGCTTGCAAAGTTCTCCAAAGTGGTTCAACATCAATTTGTCTCATGAAATAAAATAATGTTGAGAATACTCATTTGTACAATGATGAAGCACTGCAATGATGAAACTGCAAAGTGTTGGAATGCAGGTCAACCAAAGCCAATGCATGTCAACCAACGCATTTGCATGAATACTAAAGAATTGCTTGTAACACCCACTCTGTTTTAAATAAATTTCATATCAACACACCCACGACGTAAATTGGAGACATGCGCTGAGACTCATTTGCAGAAGTTTTGTTTTATTTTCTGTGGTGATGCTATGTGTCAGGGGGGGAGCATAGGCTTTTCGGTGTGTCTGTTTGTATGTGTTGTATGTTCAAAAACGTTTTGCTCTTGCTCTTGAAACAACCCAGCACGAACAATCCGAAACATGCACAAAACGTGCACACAAAGGAGACCATGAACCGGTGCAAGGGGGTGGAGGGGGGCTGGAGAGAATGGGAGAGCCCGAAAATAGTTTATCGCCCAGAGGCCCCCAAAGGTCGAGTAGCTCAATGACCAATGGGGGGTTGGGGGCGAGCGAGAATAGGCAGAGATTGTTGCCTTTCTTGATTCTGAGAGATTCTGAGAAACCTTTCATCTCTTTTGTCATTTGTCATTTATCATTAAAAACGTGCTCAGAAGTGATTCAGTATCAATATTTTCATGTCCTCAGTAGTGACTCATCATCATCAAGTTCATTGGGCCATTGGACCGGGCGAAACGCACCACAATATTTCATTTATTACGTTTAATGCATTGACGATCAGTGCTCAACGCCAAGAAAAACTAAAACAACGCACCACTAAAACGCTAACACATACACGCGCATGCGTGCGTGCACCCACTCGCGAGTCCGTGCGTGCGTGCGTGCGTGCGTGCGCGTGTCCGTGTCCATGTGTGTGTGTGTGTGTGTGTGCACGTGCATGAGTGCGCGTGCGTGCGTGGGTGCGTCCGTGTGTGTGTACGTGTGTGCATGCGTGCGATCGAGCGTGCGCGTGCGTGCATGCACGTGTCCATGTCCATGTGCATGCGTGTGCATGCGTGTGCGTGCGTGCGTGCGTGCGTGCGTGCGTGCCTGCGTGCGTGCGTGTGCGTGCGCGTGTCAGTGTCCGTGTGCGTGTGCGAGCGAGCGTGCGTGCGTGCGTGCGTGCGTGCGTGCGTGCGTGCGTGCGTGCGTGCATGCGTGCGTGCATGTGCGTGCGCGTGCGCGTGTCCGTGTGCGTGTGCGTGCGTGCGTGCTTGCGTGCATGTGCGTGTGCTTCCGTCCGTGCGTGAATGTTCGTGCGTGCGTGCGCGTATC